>PVKE010012637.1:0-37941 GCA_004027555.1 Craseonycteris thonglongyai
ACCACCCTCCCTAACAGTCCAGACCTGGCTCCATCTGATTATTATTTGTTCTCAAATATGAAAAACAACTTTTAGAGAACAAATTTACAAACAACGAAGAGGTTAAAGCTGCAATTTTGAGGGCAAAAATACAACTTTTTTGTTGTTGAGGGTATAAATAAATTTATTGAAAGATCTGAAAAGTGTATTAGGATTAAGGATAAATATATTGAAAAAGAAAAATAATAGTTTATTTTATCCTTCTTCCCCTTCATTCTGCAAATTTCTTTACCACTCTTCATTGTAGCCACAAGGAGCAAAAGCCAAGCCAAACGTTATTTTATTTCTAGGGGATTTAATGAGATGCATCTTGAAGTTTCAAAAGAACTGATCTTTTTTTTTCTCAATCATTTTCTAATGATGTATGAAAGGATGTATTAATAACTACTGTCACTATTTTCTGTTAGGCAGACACTGGCTAAGTTCAGCATGGTGGAGGCAAAGATGATTGTGAAAGAATTATTTATGTTCTGAAGTAGAGGTTGGGAAACATTTTTTTGTAAAGGGCCAGATAGCAAATATTTTAGGCTTATGGATCAGGCAGTTTCTGTTGTGACTACTCAAACCTGCCATTGTCACATGGAAGTAGCAGTCAACAAAATATAAATGAACAAGGTTGTTTTCCAATAAAACTTTATTTAAAAAAGTTGGTGGCATAAATTGGGCTTTCAGACCCTAGCTTGCCTATCTCAGCTTCAAAGCATTTGCAAGGCAGGGAGTAGACTAATGTTTAAGAAAATAGGCTCCAGAGTAAGATATGAATTTGAACTCTTGGTCCAGTGTTCACTTGCTAGGCATAGCCTTAGATAAGTTATTTTATCAGCCTTTGTTTCAGGACTCTCATCTCAAAAATGTGTAGAATATAGTATTTTACCTTATAGATTTATTTTAATAATAAACTGGTATATGCAAAGGATTTTAGAACAGGTTATACATATAGTAAAACTCAGTGAACATTATCATAGTCAGACAGGGTCCCTGTAGACAGCCTGCCTAAATTTGAGTACTAGCCTATGAATTACTTATGAGCTGATTACATTGCACAACCTCTCAGCCTCAGTTTCCTCATTTGTGAAAAGGAGGTAATAATAAACTATTTATAGGTGTGTTGTGAGTATAAAATAAGTTGATCTACTATATGAAGAGTTTAGAACTATATCTGAACATGGTCAGATCTCTATAATATCATATCTATTATCATTTATCAACATAATTGTACTTCCTTGTAACTTAACCCTTGAAATAGTTAGCTTCTATAATTCATACACGCCTCTTTTAGAGATCATGCACAGTAAGTTCAATAATTAAAATTAAAGATATTTACAGAGAAATAATGTTTCCATGTAGTTTTGATAAGACATTGGATGTCACTGTTCTTGACTTGATGTTAAAACCCCCAACAAAAATTTAGCCCATATATATATATGTGTGTGTGTGTGTGTGTGTGTGTGTGTGTACACACACACACATATACACACATACACACACACACACACATACCGGGGGTGCAAAAAAATGTATACACATTTTAAGAGATGTATGTATGTATCATATAAATATTGACGGTAATCACTTTGAGTACCTCTTGTCATTGCAGAATTCAAAAGTCACTTGCATTCATCTTTTGTTATCAGTATATGTGGAGTATTACAATTTTAATACAGTGTATTACTTTCTTAAAATGTGTATACATTATTTTGGCACCGTCTTTCTATAATACTTTTACAGATGAACATAAGAAGTTGTGTGGTTGTTTCATAACACTGTTTTCAGAAATGGATTCAGGAAAACCACGGAGAGTATATACACACTGACTCACATCCTTGCCTTCATGTATACAACTGGCACAAAGTAGTTGCTAGCCATGAGAAAGGCTTCTGCTAGGCCTTCAGCACACTGGATGAAGACAGCACAGTTCCTTTCCTCAAGCTCTGTGCACAAATAGGCGTCCCTTTTGTAACCGCAGAATGACTTTTCTTTTCAGAGATATCTTCCCAAAGTCTTAATTAATAAGAATAATGAGCTCTTACTTAATATCTTCCTGGCACCTGCCCTATGTGCCACAAAGTCATTTTACTTTAAACTTTGAATATAAGCTTTCTGCTTCACTTTAACTTACTATTAATTATAATTACAAGACTCAAAGACAAAGGCCCTGTCACCTCATTCCCAAATTAATAAGCTTGTGACTAGGGTGAAAATAGTACAGGAAAACATCTTACGGATTCAAAAAGAGAAAATGTGGGTGAATGCAAGTCCTGTTTCTTAATCAAGTCATGTCCTGATGAAATATGCACAAAATGTTTTGTTAAACAATATAGCAGGCATGTTACATAAAATATTATGTTCTAGCAGAGATTTTCTCTCTTTTATAATAGGGCACATTCCCTATAATAGACCATCTGATACATACTTCAGAAGCTCTCCTCTCTAATTGAAATTGTTCTTTCCAGTAGTGGCATTAGACAAGGATATTTTAGAGAGAATATGTGTAGGTGTATGGAGCACACTGTTAATTATCAGTAAAGTTGGTGACACAAGCACCACTCTTAGGCTTTTCACAGAGAATATTAATCCAAAAAAAGATTGTCACAAGAAAGACTAATTAGATATCCATGTCTTCCTTTACACTATTCAGCATTGTAAATGTTTCCTTCACGTCAGTTCACAGTTTCTAATTATTTCCAACATAGAAGATGCACAGTGGGTTGAAAATAAATCAATACCAAAACGTGTGTCCCATGAGCATTTGGTGACCACTTATCTACTTGTCTTTAATGAAAGCACACACTCACATGTCACATGCATTTATCCAGCTTACCCAGACAAATATGTATCAAAGACGTGACTGACAGTTGCTCAGCTAATATTTGCATCTTATATTTGGATACAAATCAGGATTTACAAAGTACTGTAACAGGCAACATGTTTCCTTATGTACATAAACTCAGTATGTAAAATACACAGGAGCACCCCTCCTCTCAGGAAGCTTAAATATGACTGAGGGTGAGGAAAATAGCAACATTAAAATAAACTAAACAAAATAAGCTATAAGAAAAAACATAACAAAGTGATGTGACAGTGATTTGGGGGAGAACGTTATTTGAGGAGGTGGTTAGCGGAGTCCTCACTGAAGATGTGACAAGCTAGTTAAAATCATAATGGCAAGAAGGAAGAAGAATCTAAGGATGATTTAGGGACAAGTGGTTTCAGGCACTGGTGACAGTATGTGGGAAGTGCTAAGGCTGAAAGGTGTTGGTGTATTTAAGGGAGGGAAGGAAGCCCAGGGTGAACGCAGAGAACAGGCAAGTAGGGGCTGTGTAGAGGATGAACGAGCAGCAGTAGGAAGGCTAGGAACAGATCATGTAGACCCAGAAAGGCTGAAAAAAGATCACTGACATTTGTTCTGAGACCACTGAATGGTTTTAAGTAGGAGAATGATATATGATTGATAATTATTTAAAAGATCTCTCTATCTGCTGTGTGGAAAATGAGGAAATGGGGAGCAAGAGAAGAAACTAGGACATTAGCTAGGAGTATACTCTAGTAAACTAAAAATACTGGCTTTAGATCTATTTAACATTTAGCTCCTCATTATTATGACAGATGTCACTTTAGTATATTATTATTAATAAACATCATTGCCTTCAGGAAGAGTCAAATCACAGTTGTTCTCAACAATGAAGATTATTAAAGTGTGCTTTTGAAAACGGCAAAGAACATTGAAATAAAATCATGTGTGTACAAAATGAAGTAACTATAAATCTGTCAAAATAAGATATCAGAGTTCATTCATTTTCAGAAGCCAGCTAAGAAAATGTGAAAATATGAACTCTTAATACTTCTGTGGCACTTTAAACTAAAAACACATATTATATCTTAAGTTACAGGTTAGTAGTATTTACATCGTCTCGAATTTATTAGAAAGTAGCACCTTCCTTTTATTTTCACTAAATGAAGTGGGTTATTTTCAGTGTTTGTAGATGTATTAATAATGCCCTAGAATGTAGTCACATAAAGGCCCATGTCTCCTTTTTATTCCTGTAGTCCAAAAAGATGTGCTTCTGACCTTCCATGTATAATAAATTTGGAGTAGGGCAGGGTATCAAATAGGCTTTCCCCTGCCTTGCTACCTGGCTGGGAATGCTAATATAGCCATCTGCAAGGTAGGAGGCATCCAATACTTAATTTGTGTCTGGCTCAACTGAGAGGACAGCCCTCAAGCGGTGACTTACATATTCTATACTATAATTCAAAAGGTCATTTATCAAAAGAACAAATTCATACAGGTTATGTAACAACATACCAATCATCCACACTATCAGTTCACAGACAGGACTGAAGCTCTTTTTAAGAAGATGTAAATCATTTGATCTTTCTCACCACATGTAAAAAAGCAGTTCCCCACAACCTTCTAAAAAATCTATGTTTTATTCTTAAATTAGATAGCACAAATGTATACTTTTAAACTAGTTTTAGCTTAAACTGAAATATAATTAGTTCCCTAGGAAAAGTCTTCAGATTGGATAATGACAAAATTTAGCTAATATTAATTTAATTAAGTATATATAACTAAGGATAATTATATTTTTTTTACCTCTTCTATACACTAATATACATGCTCCAATAAAATTAGATTTACATTTTTATAAGAAAAAAATCCATCAAGTACGTATACAAATATAGAGATTTTCTACTAACAATCAAATGTCATTGATGAAAACCACAATGGGATACAACCTCACACCTGCTAGAATGGCTATAATCAACAAAACAAGGAACAAGTACTGGAGAGGCTGTGGCGATAAAAGAACACTTATCACTGCTGGTGGTAACTCAAGCTGGTACAAGCACTTTGGAAGACAGTATGGAGGTCCCTCAGAAAATTTGAATGGAGCTACCCTATGACCCAGCAATACCACTTCTGGGTATCTACACAAAACACTTGAAAACTTTAGTCCATAAAAACTTATGTATCCCAGTGTTCCTTGCAGTGCTGTTCACAGTGGCCAAGACATAGAAACAACCGAAGTGCCCCTTGATAGATGACTGGATAAAAAAGCTGCGGTACATACATACAATGGAATGTTACTCAACGATAAGAAAAAATGAAATTCTGCCATTTGCAACAACATGGGTAGAATTTGAGACCATCATGCTAAGCGACACAAGCCACACAGAAAAAAGCTAAGAACCACATGACTTCACTCATATGTGGAATATAAAACTAGAGCAACAAAAAAAACCCCCACAAAATTTCATGGACGCAGTCAATAGTTTAGTGGTTACCTGAGGATAAGGGAGGAGGAAGTAGGAGAGGAAGAAAGGGGACCTAAATATGTGGTGATGGAAAGAGTTGTATACCTGGAACCTATGTAATTATTACTGACCAATGTAACCCTAATAAATTAAACAATAAAAAAAACAAGAGAAAAAATGTCAGTGATGAAAAGTTAACATATACGCAAATATGTAGCCTAATAGTCTTTCAGAATGCACCATCACCTCATCTACAAAGCTGGATATCTTTGTTTTAAGGGGTAGGGGAGCTGCCACTCCGGTGAGTGCACAAGCAAGGCCATTTTCCAATTATCTTTCAAATGAAAATTCTAAGACCTGAGGACCAGTGGCCCTGAGTATAAGTCACTTAAATTTATTATATTTCGGTTTCCTCACATTAAAAAAAAGTAATTATCATTTATTCTGTATCTGTCCTTCTATTCTTGTTTTATTTACTAAATTAAAAAAATAAACTGAGGAGCAAACACTCTTAATCTGAACAGTATAATTTCTATTTTCTTCAGAAATTGTTGAAGTTTCTAATAAATGAAAGACACTTGAAGATACATAGTCACCTTAGTGAAATTATAAACTCCAAAGCTTGGGGAAAGCAGGTCCTACTATTTTTGTAAACGGAATGAGAAAGTTCAACAAAACAGGTTACCTACTTCCAGATTTATGAAAATATCTTGTGGAACCTTCACCTTAGCAGCTGAACATTTTATGCTACATAGTTTTATGCACATTGAGCTTCATGTTATGAAATTGCTATAGTTCTTTATGGTTTAACAACTTTGAAAGTTACATTACATATTTATGTTCTTAAGAAACCCATTTCAATAATAAAATTTGTTTGGTTATTTCATGTTTCAGCAATTGACAAGAATTCTGTGTAGTTATGAATATAAAAATTTGTCATTTCATATCTCCTTAGGAGATCAGTGACACATAGTAGATGCTTTCTTTTTAAGTAAAGTCAACTTCCCCATTATAAAAGCTCAATCATAACAATCTCTTTCCAGGAGGATATTTAGGAATATAACCTACATATAATCTAAGAAAATTGAAAGTGATAATACTTTTAGATATGATATTGAGGTGAATTTAATTGTTTAAGTATGAGGGATGTTCGGAAGTATTCAGCCATGTAATATGAAAAACAGAGGCATTTATGACTTGATGTTTTTTGGACAGCCCTCCTATATAGTACAGAATTCTGTTCTGAACTTGGTCCAATTTATTAGAAACCACCAAGCCAATGTGATGATTGTGATGATATTTAACTACCGATGATTATTTATGGTACCTAATTGGTAAATCAATTAGAAAGCCAAAATTAATTATAAATTCAGAATTTACTACAAATTTGGACTTGAAGAGTTATATACTGAAATGATTATGTTATATAAATAATTTTGTGTCTTAATTCCTGTATTAAAAAAAAATGTGCTAAGACTGAACAAGTTTACATCATCATGCCTCATTTGTGCCAGAAGCCCTGTGGTAGGACTGATGGAGATGAGAAAAGGGAACTCATCTCCAAGTTCGGCACTCACCACATGTAGCCAGTGATCTCAGAGACGAGAAGCTGAGAGCTACTCTAAGTGAACCCCAGGGATCGGTTTCCAGTAGATGGGGGAGTAAGATGAATGGGGCAGGAATATAAACAGATTTTAAAAAACATCTCAATAAAGCTATTAAAACAAACAAACAAACAAACAAAAACAAAACACAAGTTGAACTCAAGAGTTGGAAACCAGATGTATACAGCCAGAACTTATGAATAGTATGAGAAGTATAAGTTTATGGGTAGAATTGGATGACCAACTGGGCCAATGTAAAAACCTACAAACATATAAGATGGTAGGACATAAATTATAATGAGGTAGACAGAAATGGGCGAACAGTGGCAGATTAAGAAAAACAAGGAGCAGGTATAGAATAGGCCCTGACAATTACCCATGCAGTAAAGAGTTGCTTCATTAATCTTTTATGCCCATGCCTTTGTCTCTCTGCAACAAAAATGGAGCTGACATACTCCTTCTTCTACTCCACAAGAAAGAGGCAAAAATAAAGCAGTGTGTGTTGACTTGCTGTTTTTAGGTTTTTTGTTTGTTTGTTTGTTTGTTTTCCCCCAACTACCCACTCTGGTTAAGAAAAGGAGGCAAATAGAGTGATCCAAGCAGCAACCTCCTGCAGTCTCAGGTAAGCATCAGGGCTTGTTTGTACCCAGCCTGATATTACAATCAGAACAGGAGCGATGACACATACATGTAATTCCATGCTTTATTATCTACCCCAAGTTGTGCCAAATGCAGTGGGAGAAATAAGTCATGCACCATTCCCAACACTGTCAAGTACAGAGCTTAATCTACCCTCTTTTTTTTTACAAATAACTCAGATTACTTTACTGGATTACAGTATTTAACATCTGTAACACAGATCCCTTCCAAAATTACTAGAAGATTCCCCTAGACCTCATGGCTCTGCCTTCAGTTCCTGTGTGTGTGGGGTGGGGCTGAGGGGGGGTTATGCTTGAATATTTTGTTGTCCTTAACAAGGAGAGGGAATCTCACTGCAAGGGCAACCAGGAGAGGTGGGGTTTGCTGCAGTGTCTATCAACCCCTTAACCTGCTTGCTTAAACTCCCTGTGTCTTGTCGCCCTCTCTTTATTTCACTTATGTAGGTATAAGAATGCCCAAGAAACAATGGTGCCATGAGCTTGTGTACTCTGCTTTATTTCTTCTGAATATAAGGTTTCCATAACCTGTAATATTTCATCTGATTTAATAACTTCATTTATTTTGTTTTAACTCTACTTGATATCTTTCTGTCCTCTCATACAACAGACAAGCAGCTCCCTCCAGCCCTCTCTCACACCCTTCTCAATAGTACTAGCATATTGAATAATGTCCAAACTGTAGGAGGAAAAAAAAGAATGATGTGGGTGGATTAACATAGGAAATACTACTTCTTTAGTTTATTTTGGGTAAACTTAGGCACTGACAAATCTGAAAACAAGGTTGCAAATATATTAATACAAATGATGCCTATTCTAAAGTACATGTTGCCAATACAAAACCATTTTGTTGTAACATTATGTTATTGATTTGACAAAAATAGAAAGGATTTTAGATGTCCTGATCTTTTCTACTTTTTTATTTTTATTTTTTGGCTAAACAATCACAGCAAAAAAAATTTTTTTTTATTGTTAAATTTAATGGGGGGACATTGTTTGATAACAATTAGATAGTTTCCAGATGTACAAGTCCACATCACATCACTCATGCATCATATTATCACAGCAAAATTTAAGCAATGGAGCTCTATATAGCTCCTAAAGGTCCTGTGGTTTATATATCCTACATGTGGCACTTGGAAAAGATACCTAAACTTCAGTTTCCTCTTCTGTGGATAATAATTGTATTTAGCTCATATAGGAGATCTTAGTATATTAGATGATATTCAGATACTATGTTAGTGTACTATCTGATATTCAATAAAGTTTAACTATTCCAGTTCTTACTTAAAATTTTTTTTTTCACAGTTCTTTCTCACATAGCTGATATTTCATGGTAGACAAAACTGTCTACCAAAGATGTCCATGCCAAAATCCCTGGACTCTGTGAACATGCGTGAAGTAGGAAAATTGTCCTGGAAGGTGGGTCTAATATAATCACAGGAGCCATTAAAAGCAGAAAAAATGAAGTGAATGTAATTCAGAGAGACTCAAAGTGGGAAAAAATTCAATCCACCATGCTGGTTTTGCAGGTGGACTAAGGGAAAGGGGGCAAGAGTTATGGAACATAGAGGACCTCTAGAAGATGAGAGCTATGCCCTTCCTGACAATGAGCAAGAAAATAGAAACCTCAGTCATACAATCATATAGAACTGAATTTGGTTTATCATCTGCATGACCTTGTAAGTAGGTTCTGTCACTGAGACTCCAGAGAAGAGCCCCGACCCACTGATTATTTCATATAGTCCAGGGTGATCCTAAGCAGAGGACTGAACTCAGCCTGCCCAGATTTCTTTTTTTTTTAATTTATTTATTTACTTATTTATTTTTGTTTTTGACAGAGAGAGAGAGAGAGAGAGAGAGATACAGAGACAGAGACAGAGAGAGAACTGAACTGGGAGAGCTCCCAGTTCAGCATATGGTTCTGCACGGGCCGGGGCCGGGATTCGATCTCCGGTCCCCGGCGCTGCAAAGTGAGCACCCAACCCACTGAGCCATCCCGGCATCCCCCTGCCCAGATATCTGACCTACAGAATTGTGAGGTAAGAAATTTATGTGGTTACATTCACTAACTTTATGATAATTTGTTACAGCAGCATAGAAAACTAATAGTATTAATGTGAATATGAAAGACAATTAAATTTAATTCAAAACATATAGTCTATTTCATGGAATATGAAATTATAGTTCCTAATATTTTAAATATAATATAAAGGAATCTCATGAGATTATATCAGTTATTTTTTTAATCCATTTAATATCTTAATTATATTATTTGTATCAAATTAATTAAATAATTCTAGATAGAACATATTTTATACCATGTGTTGATTTTTAATGATATTTTTGACAGTCTTGAACCACATAAGAACACTAACTAATTCAGAAAAACTATAGGCAAAGAAAGGTATGTAAATAAATTATTTGAATTTTATCCCCAATGAAATGTTAAAATTTGGCAGGTAATTTCACCAGGAATATATACATGTACATGGAAATAATATTGCATTATATAATTTACATATTATTTTATCCCATACCATAATATATACACATTTACATGTTCTAAATATTATTTACAAACAGTCTTCAACAGGTTTTGTCAGATAATTGGGAGCACAGTTATCTGTAGTAAGCCCTTTTCCTAAAAAATAGGTATAAAACTAACTTTTAAAACAATAACTTTCAACCTTTTAAAGAACTACAGCAGTTTTTCTTAATATTTATGACAGTTGATATATTTTAACTTACAAAAAATGAACATTAATTTACCTCACTTAAATCATCTGATTATTCATTGTGTTATGTCATATGTAGTGTTCTTCCCCCAATATCTTTTGATCATTCTCATTATAACTAAAACACGGTTCCAAGGTAAATATATATATAATTAGAAATAATTGTTAAAACTTTTTTTTTTAACTTTTATTTAGCAACGGTGATAAAAGTAAAAATACTCATAAGAAGAAACTAGCTATTTTTATATAGGTGTAACTTTACAGTAGTAGTTTTAGTTAAATTTTAAATTTATTTCTACTATAAAATTTGTTTAATTCTACATAGTAATATAAAAAAACACCAGCTTTTGTGACTGCTGCTATTTTCTCTACCACCAGTTTCTGTATTCAGCCCTTCTGCAATGTAACTATGTAGTATGTTTCCCAACTCTGCATAGTGACCTTGCTGTGTGAACTGTAGTAACCAATGAAATATTAGTAAATGTGGTACACTCAAGAGGTTTGAAGGGTGTTTGTACAATTAGGGTTTCCCTTGCTTTTGTCCTCTGTCATTGTCATGAGAAGGATGTACTTGCCCTAGCTGATGAAGCCAGAGAGGGACCCATGGAGCAGGGCTAAGAAGTCCCGTTTCATACCCCATACCAGATCAGCAGACCCACACACGTGAGTAAGTTTAGTTGAGACCAGAAGAACCATCATCCCAGCCTAACTACAAATAATATAATTGCCTAAATGACTACCTCGGGCTCCTAGCGATTCAATACTTATTGTTGCATATTGTTGAGAGTTTGTAGATTATTCTTTTTAAACAGAATTAAGGTTTAAAAAAGCTAACTGACTGATACAGACACATTATCTTACAATTCTTTGTGTTTTTAGAGATACTCACTTTTTAGATTCAGAAAAGTTTTTTGTTTTTTTTTACATTTTCTCCATTTAATGCCAATGAAATAAAAATTTTCTTGGTATTTATTACTTTTAATTTATTATTAAATTTTACATTCATTATAATTAAAAATCTAATTAGGTACATAAAATAATATAAATATTAACAATTTAAAAAGGTTTTCTCCATTTGATATGCATTTTTTTATGACAGTTTGCATGTGAGAGCTTCAGCTATTATAAGTCATAGCATTTTGAATCATACTCATTGGATACGAGCCATAAGGACTGACCATTTGGATATATACCATGTTATACATGCATTGTAAAAAACATTTATTTCCAGATTCACTATCCAGGGGCACTTATATTTTGGGGCATCATGCTATATTTTCAATTTATCTGTATTACTACAAAGCCCGAAAATTAAGTTCACGAACTCATCCTAGAAAAAGTACCACATACCCCATTGCTGAATATCACTACGGTCACCTCTGAAGTACTCCCCTTGGGAAGCTATGCACTGACACCAGCACCTAGTCCACTCTTCAAAACAATTTTGGAACTCTTTTTTTCTGGAATGGCAATAAGAGCCATCGTTGTATTATCCTTGATGTCCTGAATATAATCAAAATGTCTTCCTTTCCATATTTCCTTTATCTTCAGGCAAAGAAAAAAGTCACTGGGGCCAGATCAGGTGAGTAGAAAGGGTGTTCCAATACAGTTATTTGTTTACTGCCTAAAACCGCCCTCTCAAACAGTGATGTATATTGTCATGATTTAAGAGTAATGAGTTATTGGTGAAAAGTTCAGGTCCTTTTTATTTAACTTTTATACACAACCTTTTCAGCATTTCCAAATAGTCAACATGGTTGATTGTTTGTCTAGTTGGTATGAATTCATAATGATCAATCCTTCTGATATCAAAAATGGTTAGCAACATCATTTTCAATCTGGATTTGGACTGACAGAACTTTTTTTGTGGTGGAGAATTGCCTGACTTCCATTGTACACTTTGACGCTTTGTTTCAGGATTGTATTGGTACACCCATGTTTCATAACCAGTGATAATAATACAGCACAAAATATCATCTTGCCTCTCCAAAAGGTTTTGACAAACTTCAATTCTCCTTTGCTTTTGTTCATCAGTGAACTCCTTCAGGACCATTTTTGCACACACCTTTCTCATGCCAAGATTTTCAGTTAAGATTGTCCTACATGTTTCTCTATCAATGTTTACTTGGTCTGCTATGCTTGTCACAGTAAGCCAATGCTTTTGAAATATAATTCAACAAATTTATGCACAATTTTTTCATCAGTTCTGCTCATTACTGCCCCACTCACTTCTCTTTATCAGTGACACTTTCTCTCCCTTCAGAAAAACATTTAAACCATTTGTACACTGCCATTTTCTTCATGGCATTATCCCCATAAACTTGTACAAATGGATTATCCCCATAGACTTGGACTAACATGTCCCTGATTTCACTTCCACTCTTGCCAAGAGCCAACAGTTGAAAGAGAAATTTAATGTTTGTTCATGCTCTAATTTAAGCTCCAACGTTCTCATGACACACAAAACACACAACAACAATAAATGCCACTCACCAAGACACCACCACACGTCAACACAAAGGCAGCTATGAGACACTGAAATACCAAGGTTATAAAGCTTTACTGAGTTGTTTGTAAAGTGCTGCCATCATAAGTACATGGTGGCAAGTTTGTGAACTTAATTGTCAGACCTCATATTTATGCAAAATTATTTTATTATTCTATGACAACTAAATCAATTTAAAAAATTATATCACAGATAGATAACTAGAAACTATTTCAAAAAAATACTTGCTATTTATGCATTGCTTCTTTCCATTGGTAAATATAATAAAAACTTGGCTCTAGCTTTGGATATTTAAAAATAATTTTCAAGTAATTTGTTTCACACCATGAGAATGGCTGTAATCAACAAGACAAGGGATAACAAGTGCTGGAGAGGCTGTGGAGAAAAGGGAACCCTCATACACTGTAGGTGGGAAAGTAAATCTGTACAACCACTATGGAAGGCAGCAGTATGAAGATTCCTCAAAAAATTAGGAACGAAATTGCAACATGACCCAGAAATCCCTCTTTTGGATATCTACTCAAAAAACCTGAAAACCTTAATTTACAAAGATATATATGTACCCCAATGTTCATCACAGCACTGTTCACAGTGGCCAAGTCATGGAAACAACCAAAGTGTCCTTTGATATATGACTTGATAAAGAAGTTGTGGTACATTTACACAATGGAATACTACTCAGTGATAAGAAAAGATGAAATACAGCCATTTGTGACAACATGGATGAACCCTGAAACCATCATATTAAGTGAAATAAGTCAGACTGAAAAAAAAAACAAGAAACGTAAGACTTGACCTATAGCTACAATATAAAACTGAAAGTAACAAAGAAGCAAAAACTCATAGGCAGGGAAAGCTGGGATGGCTCAGTGGGTTAAGCACTTGCTTTGCAGCCCTGGGGACCGAGGATCGCATCCCGGCCCTGGCCCATGCGGAACCACATGCTGAACTGGGGTGTGCCCCCAGTTCAGTTCTTGCCAGGGCCTATGCAGGAGGCTCCCGGCCCAGTCCCTGCCCTATGCAGCCCTGTGCCCACCTGTGGAGTGAAACTATATGGAAAACTAATGTCAACTATGGAGACTGCTCTGGGCCCTCCCCCTTCTCTCTGTCTCTCTCTGTCTCTGTTTCTCTCTGTCAAAAATCAATAAAATAAATCTTTAAAAAAATAACAAAAAAAAAAAAACCTCATAGGCAGCAAAGTCAGTAGTTTAGTGGTTACTTGCGGGGTAAAGAGGGAGGTGGGTGGGAGAGTAGGGGGTGTTCAGAAATAAGGAGGGGGCATCAAACATATGGTGATGGAAAGAGAACTGACTCTGGGTGGTGAACACATAATGCAATACATAGACGATATAATGCATAATTATACACCTGTAGCCTATGTAATTTTTACCAACCAATGTCACCCAATAAATTTAACAATTAAAAATAAAACAAAAATATGTTTCATAGGGCCTCAATTTTATTTATAATCTCTTAGCATTTATTGACTATTTATTCTGATTTGAAGATTTATCTAATCAATAAAACAAGGAGAATATAAATATCTTTTCTATGTTCTTGAATTTATAAACTGAAGCATTTACTTTATTTTTCTGAAAACTAATTAATACTGTGACTATTATATAAAATGATATATTTTTCAAATTTCATTTTCTTCAACCTAATAATCTTTTACCTGACAGAAATGTCAAAACATTTTGCTGTAAGTCTTGGCAGACATGTTAGAAATCAGGGATAACTAAAATCACTGTTATTATGCCTTCTATCAATTATAATTTCTCTTGATCAATTACAATGATTTCCCTGTAATTTTTGTTCCTTCTTTTTGTCTTCATCTTTTCCATCAGGTTTTTGAATGTTAATTAGTCTGAGAGAGAAATCTTGCATTGAATATTTCTCTCACCTAACTTTTCCGATCCATTAATTCAGGTTCACCTGGTCGTCCTATTGAGTTGTTGAAAATGTCAAGAGAAGTGGGAAATTTTTATGCAACATGAGTGTTCCCTGTTCTGACCCTCTGTTCTCTGACAGTCTAAAGATATGAGGACAGCAATTAGAAGGCAACTAGCTACTTGCCCTTTAGGTTTTAGCTTTCTTATTCCTAATATTACTGTTTTATAACCTGCTGCTCTGAATTATGCACAATCCACAACTTTTACAAATGGCTCTAAATAATAAAATTATAACTTTCATATTATATATAATTATTATAATTATAAAAGATAATTAGAGGAAAGCCTCTCATAAGGCTTTGTGTTTTTTGTTTATTTTTCTATTTTTTTTTTCTTTTTTTTTTTTTAACAAGGAACACATCTATGGAGGGACTAACACATGAATACACAGGGGCCCAGGCACACAGTAAAGTGAAAATGCTATAGACTCGATCCAGGAATCAGCCAGAGTAAGGCCTGCCTGTAAGGCTGGTCATATAGTGCGAAAACTGAAGGTTTCAATATTCCTACTTCATTTTTTTTTTATTTTTTTTTTTGACAGAAAGAGAGAGAGAGATACAGAGACAGAGACAGAGAGAGAACTGAACTGGGGGCACTCCCCAGTTCAGCATGTGGGTCCACCTGGGCCAGAGCCAGGATTCGATCCTCGGTCCTTGGGGCTTCAAAGCGAGCGCTTAACCCGCTGAGCCATCCTGGCTTCCCCTGGCTTTGTGTTTTTAATGAAGAATGTCCTTTAAAGATTACATACTTGGGTTCCCAGCACCCCGTCACTCACTCCTGAGGATGTGAGAAAAACTTATCTGACAGTTTATGGCAACTTTAGAGTAAAGAGATTTGCAATGTCCTGGTCCTTCCAGCTTCTGTCTCTTGTCTGGAGTATTATAAATGCACATTTTCAGCTCTTACGTGTTGCACATTGCAAGGACAGGTCCTGTGTGACAGGCCAGCTATGGCTCAGCACTACCTGTGCCCAATAAATTAGTCTATTTGCAAGAGTGTAGTAGTAGAATGCCTCCGCTGTTGCAAAATACTGAAATATCCCTCTAATCTAGCTTTTATCAGTAAGAGCTAATATATTATCTCCATCTTTTTGAATTCTGTGTTTAGCTTCTGATGAAATCTTGATGTGATTAAGAAAAGAGTAGTGTCTATTTATTGGCTCTCTGAATTACAATCTTGAGAAAAAGACAAGCACTGACTTCCAGAAGAGTAAAATGGCATGGTTTGCATAAAACCTTGGGGCATGCTGAATTTGATCTCAGGCGCTAAGGTGACCAGATTTTAACATTGGTAAAGCGGGACACCATTGATCCGGAGGGAGGGGGTTCTTGATTAAAGATTTGGTCTATCTCCCGCCGTTCCCTAGTTTGTCGTGCGTTCTTTCCAAAAATCGGGACTTTTTTAAAACGCTGCAGGACGCGGAACAAATTGTTAAAAATCAGGACTGTCCCGCCAAAAGCGGGATGTCTGGTCACCCTCTTCTCAGCAGTTTGTGTTACTACATTTAGGTTTGCTGTTGGTTTTGCAGTCTTATAAAATGATTCTGAATAATGTGGGCCAAGTACATGGATTATCAACCATGGAGTGTGTGGTTCTCAATGACTAGCTTCATGAAACTATTTCTCAAACAATATAATACATTACACTCTAAAATATTTTCTTAGAAATCACTTGTTAAAATAATAAGCTTTCTTGAGATATATAAGAAACAAGGTTTTTCCTTTCTATAATTTTGTTAACACTTTAATGCCTCCATGCTTTGAACAAATCACCTAGGTTACATGTCTCTGTATTGATTTCCCCATTGATAGAACATGAATGTGGAGAACTTAAATAAAATTTAAATTAAATTACATAAAAGCACTTAGCCTCTGTTACATATTAAGTGCTCAATTAACAGTTGTTTATTATTTTTATTTCCATGCTTAGAAATGTACTTCAAATTTCTCAGAAAAAAATATTTTTCTAATTTTAAACCATATGCTAATTGGGTTTTAAACATCTCTTGAATCTCTTAAATATTTACATCATGCAAAATTATGAAATGGTGATATTGTATATGTACAGAAGGAAGAAAACCTCAAATGATTATCTGCTGGTGTTTTCAGTCTTCTAATGCTCACTAGAAATATAGGCTCTAATGGAAAAAAATGAGTGATGAACTCTTTCTTTATATCAAACTATCAAAGGACCATATCTATCAATTTCTTTGTAAATTAGGTTCCAGGCAAAGACTTTAAATGATCCAAAACTACCGATCAGTACTTTGCTACCTGCATGTAACAAAGAATTGTCGATTTTATATTCCTCTTCCCACAACAATATATCTTTTATCTTTGTCATAGTTAATTATGAGAATTGCTGGTTTTAACAAAGTCAAGAGTGGTGATGAATGTTATTCTACATAAACATCTAATAATCTTAAAGTCACTTAAGAACATTTTTTGTTTAGTTATATCAGTTTTGTCTCTCAGCTTTCTCTGGAAACACAGCAATCTTACATGTTAACATCAGGAAAATGTTTACCCATTATATGACAATTCTTATGCAGAAGGAGATTAGCATACTACACTAACAAATCATTTTTCAAAGCTCTGATGCTCTACAATATCTAGTTTTAGATATTAACAAAATGCTACTTTGGCAAGAAACACAATAACCCTAGTATATTCATCTTCTATTCTTAAAAATTCACTTCTTAGTACCGGTAAGCTTATCTAAATGGAAAGATATATACAACGGAATAGAATACTTCTATACAATTTGTATATAATTTGTTATATACAATTCTTAGTTCTTTTATTAAATGAATAAAAGAAATAGCGAAACAAAAACGAAACAAGAAAACAAGATAAACAACAAAGAGTTCTGAGATTGCCAAGAAAATAAATCTACTTTTAAATGATACAAATGTGTACTATATATGTAGCATAGCATAACTAATAATGTTATTTGGATTAAGTTCTTTGTCCCTTGCATGTATTAATAATCTAGTAGATGCTTCCCCATACAAACTATATTTCTTAAGATTCTTAAACTTTGTAAATTCAGGAAAGAAATATATTTATAATCTTTAGAACAAAATTTTTCAAAGTTCAAAATTCTTAATTCATACATTAATATGAAGTGTTATGATGCTTTCAAATTCCATGTGCCTTAACAAAGTTTATCAGATGTAGACCTATAAGACTATAGAAATTATATTAAAGATTAAATATAAATTTAAAAGTCATGTGCTAATTATATTCCATTTCATTTTTATCATTAAAATATTCTGTTTCTTCTATTAAGACAGTGTAGATCTTAAGGAATGTAAAGATAAAAAGAAGTGTTTTTTCTCTTATAAATATAACTTAGATTTTGGTCATATATATATTTGTGCCAATAAGCAAAAACCCCAAAACAGTAATATACCTAATAGACATTATCATGGGGTTTAAAGGTCTAATAATGAGGATTTATTGTGACAATGAATGTTGCTTTAATTACAGTCTACAGAAAAGACTATTCCCTATACTTAAAAACATCCTCAGTTACCAAATAAGCTGTATTATTTAGTTCATTCACTTAAGAATGTAACTCTACTGTAAACCTGAAAAATAATAAAATCTTATAAATATATCAATTAAGTTAAGACAGCAAGCATGAAAATAATAATGCTAAGCACATACAAGTTATTGTTATAGTTAAGTAAATTTTAAAACATATGTCTATTCCACTGAAGTCGTTATTTCATTCATTTTATTGAGAAAAAAATGTCTTCAGAAAAAAAGGCACTAATATCCAGCTATCAAAAAGGCAAGTGATTTAGCAGACCAAAAATCTAAACTGCTCTTGCATCCCATCAACTTCCCACCAAGAGAAGAAACAATCTTTCCAATCTAACTCTATCTTTACTTGTCAATTGGTCTTATCCTCTTATCCACTATTGTCACGCTCATAGCAATTTTTTTAGGGTGGGATGGAAATGACAAAAAGTCAACATCTCTCCTCTTCTCTGTTCTCTCTCATCAATCAAAAAAACAAAAACAAAAATGCACAATAATGATGACAAAACTTCTTTTTCCACTGCAGGAATTAATAGAAGTGTGTTATATGCCAAGGCAAATAAATTGGCTGTAATGAACATCATTGGAGCCATAAATCTATTTGAGACATTAGCAAAGGGTAGATTTTCAGACTGAGAAATATTTCAGGACTTACTATGTGGGTCCTGATGTGCCTTAGCACATCTTTCCTCATTTGTAATGACTATTATTACAGTTTCTGGTCCTAGTTTCCTGCATTCTTCCACTGAACTACATTACTCTCTGATTTACAAACAACACAGTAATGCATACAATGTATTTTTCAAGCTTATTGTTTTGCTTCTGCTGTCACTAAGGCTTCCTAGTGACAGCTTGTTCTTCCATAAGACATACATTACTCTATCTCTCTTCCCACTGACCAATCCTAGCTCTCTTTGATACTTAGAAGCCCTATCTCAAAGAGTACCTCTTTTTTTTATTTATTTTTGACAGAGGAGAGAGAGAGAGAGAGAGAGAGAGAGAGAGAGAGAGAGAGAGAGAGAGAGAGAGAGAGAGAGAGAGAGAGAAAAAAACTAAACAGAGGGAGCTCCCAGTTCAGCATATGGGTTCCGCACGGGCTGGGGCCGGGATTCGATTCCCGGTCCCCGGCGCTTCAAAGTGAGCGCCCAACCCACTGAGCCATCCCGGCTTCCCCAAAGAGTACCTCTTTTAAGAAGCCTTTCTTGTTTTTCTCTAACTGGTATTCCTCTTCCACATTTGCATGTGCAGGTTATTTATTTACATTTATGAAATGTATCTTACTTTGCCTTAAATGGATAATTTTACCTTCCCAAATTAGTTAAACAGTGATCAAACTTCTTAATATCATAGGCACTATTTCAAATTTTAACAATCACTGTTTTATTTCTCATTCATCTTTTAAATAACTTCTCAAAATGGAAACCAATGCAAGAATTTGACTCAGATTGAAAAAAAAAATTTTTTTTTCTATTCCAATTTGAGTAGCTCAGTGCCTCATAAAGAATCAGCATCAATTTTAGACCTCTTGTCTAGAATTCAGCTAATTCAACAGGATAATATCCTCTGGATGGTTTTATCTTAATTTTTAAGGTAATTACTACAATTCTTTTCTTCATTGGGTAACAGATACCTGGCCTAAATATGGTTATAGTAAAGTTAAGTAATTAAAAATACAAATTCTTTCTTTATTAAATTTCCTATCAATATTTAATATACATTCCTAATTTCAAAATATGAAAAGTGTATCTAAATTTGAAACAACAAAACCATGCTTTATTTTAGAAATGGCTGAGTTAGAAACCCTCAGCAACCTCAGAAGTTATTATAAAACTGAAATATGGAAAGCATGCTGAGAATATGGCTTTCTCTTTAGAGATAGTGCCAATTTAAATGTTCCTTTCCTACCTTTTCTGTTTCTCTCTTCCTTTTCATTATAGAAAGAGACTCCCACCACGCCCCCCTCAAGTTCCCTTCATCTTCTTTCTATAGCTGTTAGCAGGAAGTCACAAATTTCATTTCAGAAAAGATGTTTTAAATGGTAGCTCATGAGAAAGTGGTTAATTTTCCGTTATAGTATTGTACTATAGTATAACCAACCCCTGAAATCTCACTGATGGATGATATGGTTGGATGCATGCCACATACTGTACACATCAACTTGACAGCTATGCAACAATAATGTTACACTCGAGGTTGTGAAATATGTTCTTTTTAAAGGAAACTTACAATAGAAAATAAAAATTATTTCATTTTAGAATTGTTTTGGCTGGATACTATATGTGAGAAAGTTCACAAAATGATTTAGAATTTTACAACTTGACTAGCCTGCTAAATATAAAGATCACTTATTTTAAACCATTGTTGAGTCTGAGATCTTGGTAAAATAATGTCTATTGAGATATTAAACATTTTTCTTAGGAATATTTGTAAATCCAATATTTTCTCACTATAAGAGTGGGAAAAAGATCATGAAAAATGTTTCCTCATAATAATGGAGAGGAAAAGAATGTATTAATAACTTCATTAAAATTCTACACTGCAAATATTTTATTTTTGAATCAAAGAAGAATAAGAGCAAAAGTCTTGCCTAATAATTAATAAATCTGGTAACCGTTCTCCATGCCTTTCTGCATAAATTATATGTAGATCAGTATTTTAAATAGGATGGCAGTTAAAGAATTGTGGTATATCTAATAGATTTAAACAATCCATCTTATAGATATCAGTCATTACAATTTGTACATCACAGTTTCTGAGGATTGGTTTCTGCAATGTCATTTCTTTCTTTTTTTTCTCTATAGAACTTGGAAGTCTACAACATTTTCCTAATGTATCTTGATAGGAACAGCAACCACGTGACACAGTTCTACTCAATGACAACGAAGCTGAAGTTCTTGGGAAGGACATTCTTTTCTATACTAAAAGGAAGGGACAAGGAGAAAGCTCTTGGCCCTTTGATTTTTGCCCTTTACCTTTTTTTTTTTCTTGTCAGTCATCGTATGATGCCTGAAAGTGCAGCAACATGTTTTGTAGCCATGAGGACAAAGGCAACACACAAAGGATTACAGTCCAGAAAAAAAAGAAATTCAGGTTTCATAATGGTTTTGTCACAGTCTGCCAGCCCTGTAGTTCATGAGATAAAGAAATTCCTACAGGTATGTGTTTAAACAAATGTTAATCATTTTTCCTCCTGTCAGCTAAACCTATTGTAACTGATATGCAGTTTGGCGCCTGAAAAATGCATTGCTGTAGGTTCAAAACCAAAATGTGGAAATGCTCTAGCATAGAAGACACATGCTAAAAAAAGACCCAAGAATTGTAGGCTAGAGAGTTATAAACTCTGGTGATATGTTGGTGAAACACTTGTTGAATTCCAAAAATTCCAGACCACATAATTATCAAAAGGATACATCAGTGGGCATATACAGATACTTGTGTCCCTGTTATACTTCTAAAAATTACTAACTTTTAAGCCTAGAATGGTTGGATATTATCCACATTTCTACCACCTCCATACAGACAATTAACAGACATTATCAAGGAAGGTTGAAAGGGTTGCCCTCGTTTCTCACACCAGCAGTGGCCAATTAAAGGGACTGAGCCTTTGGGACCTGGTGGGTCTTCCTTCTGCAGGGGCTGCTGCTTCTCGGGGCCCATGGACAGAGCTCTTTTCAGAGAAGCACAAACTGCTCAATAACAGGGCCGAAAATTGCACAAATTCTTCGACGGCTGTGGATATTTGTGTGATTTCTTTTTATTTTTTTAAGATTTATTTTTATTGTTTTTGACAGAGAGAGATTCAGAGACAGAGACAGAGAGAAGGGGGAGGGCCCAGAACAGTCTCCATAGTTGCACATCATAGGTTTTTCTACATAGCTTCATTCCACTGGTGGGCGCGGGGCTGCACAGGGCAGGAACTGGGCTGGGGTCTCGCCCTGGTGAGAACTGAAATGGGGGCACTCCCAGGTTCAGCATATGAGTCCACTCGGGCCAGGGCCTGGATTCGATCCTCAGTCCCCAGGGCTGCAAAGTGAGCGTTTAACCCATTGAGCCATCCCGGCTTCCCCTGTGTGATTTCTTGTTGCTGTTGTAACCAATTGCCAGAAACTCAGCGGCTTAAACACAACACAAATATTGTTTTATGGTTCTGGAGGTCAGGAGTTTAAAATGGGTTGCTGTGGGCTGAAATCAAAATGCTGCCAAAACTGGTTCCTTCTGAAGAGTCCAGGAGAGGGTCTATTTTCTGGCCTTTTCAGCTTTTCGAGGTTTTGTCTCCTGATCTCTTCTTCTATCTGTAAACCCAGTGGTGTAGCATCCTCCAACGTCCTTCTGACTCTCATCCATGCCTTCAACACTAAATCTCAGACTCTCACCTCCCTCTTTCTCTTATATGGTCCATTGTAATTCCACTAGGCTCACTCAGAAAATCTATAAAAAACTTCCATTTCTAGATCCATCACTTAATCATACCTGCAAAATCCCTTTTGGCATATGAAGTAAGACAGTCCCACGTTCTGGTGACTAGTCCATGGGCATCTTTGGGGGGACATTATTCAGCTTACCACTGTATCTTATCTACCATCAGCAAAAATAAAGATTTGGATGCTGATAATTACAACATTGCCATAAAAATAACCCATTATTCTTACTGGCACTGTAGAGAAAAGTATATTTTAAAAATCTATAAAACATGCTGAGAGGTAGAAATGACTTTTACATGGTTAATAGTGACCCTCACATAAAATAAATATAATTTGGCATAATTGGGATTCACTTATAATTTTCATTTAAGGGGAGCACAGAAGTTATCAGCCTGTAAGTGATATTATTTTTATATGTATTAGAACATAACAAAAATAATTCTTTTTATGCTTAATTTGAGGCCTATATAGCATATAGATTCAAATTTTTTTCAGTTTCTCTCCCTAACACAACACTAAACTACAATCCACTGTGGAGATCCTCCAGGTATATAGGAATATTGTATGAGCACATACATATATTCCATGGTTCATTCCTCTAATATGATACTCACAAAAGAGGGGAACCACCAAGAATTTGCAGGATAACAAAAGAAAAGAATTGATGGTGGCAACAAGAGCAAAAAAGAATTAAAATGAGGAGTCACTGATGCAGATAAAATTATCAAGGAGATACAGAGCTGACCCAGAAAATGAATATATATTTGAGGAGGGAGGAGTTAACATCAAGCTCTTTATTTCACAGGGAAAAGGCACTGTCGCAGAAATAAAAATATTAATATTCAGACAAAGGGCTTATAATAAAAACAGAGTTGCTGGAAGGCAGAGGTATTTCAAAAAGAGCTGTTGGATAGCTGTTTGCCAATATAAAGAACTAATAAAAAAGTAATTCTGAAGCAATATAATATTTATTACAGATGCAAAATAATAACAGCAATCTTGTATATTCTTTATTCATTATGAATAACTCAACCGTTATTCATTATAACGGTTGAGTTAGAAAAAATATATATATTAATTAAAAACTTAGCGATACTTTATTTATTATTAAATATATTGGGATGACTTTGGTTGGCAACATAGTTCCTAGGTGTACAACTCTACATCACATCATCTGTGCATTGAATTACGTGCTCACCACCCACAGACCAAGAATTTCCACTAAGCCATATTTCTCACATGTTAAGAAAATATTGGAAAAGTTACTTTTCTCTTGGGCTAATATATTCCTTTGGAGTGCTTCTAAAAAGAAGAAAATGTAAGCAGTAATTATAACACCTGATAGCTTCACCACTGTTTTTATTCCCTGAGACAAGGAAAAAGAAAACACACCTTAAGTGTTTAGTTTGAATTTGTTCTCAGAGATAAAATGAGTACTGCTAATTCTTTGTATCCACACAAATTTGTACATATGCTTGGTCTCAGATAACTAACAGATAATGTTATCATTTTGGTAATCCAATTTCCACTGAATTTGGCCCTCATAAAGAAATCCATTTATCAGAATACACAACCAGTTATTTTGAAAGCACATAGTAAAAATGGCTGTAGGTTAAACTCTGCTTTACTTAAGCCACAGAATAAATAATGGAATCTGCCAATATGTCATCAATACTCCCTCCCATCCACTCTTACTCTGCTTCAAATGAGAAATCATAACCTTCAGATATTAAAATAAAGAGAAAATGGGTTTGGGTTTTTTATTCTATAAACTTCAAATTGCTCAGTGTTTTTCCAATGAGAATATAAAGTATTGGCATGGAAAATTAGCATTTTATAATGTATGAAGATTAAAATTTGACAGGATAGCTCTCCCATTGTAATAATTCTCAGTATGTAATCATAATTCTGTGAAAAGGAGAAATACTGCAGTCTACAATATAATCTTTGGGGATAAATAACATATATAAGGTGAGCTACCCAATTTGAAGAGAGCGTAATAGCATAGATTCTAGAAAACATGTTTCAGAGGTAAATTTTACAATGAATTTTTATTGAAAAACAGTGGTTTGATTAGTTCATGGGGTTACCACTCAATTATGAAGCAAACTGGCTATAAAGAACTATAATTTAACATTACTGAATTATAAAATAGAATTCTGCATAATTTATTTGGATCTTTGCATTTCATATAGAAAATAATGATTTTCAGACTATAAATGGAAAAGCAAACATGGACACAAAGGTGAAAACAACACAGCACTAGAATGTGACACTGTGGGTTCAAAATCTGGCTCAACATTAGCACCTGGAGCATATTATTTAATATCTCTAAGCTTTGTTTTTTTGTCTAGATAAAATTTCTTCAAGCTTGGTATTCTTAAAGATCCCACTAAATTTTATCCTATCAAATCAAGAAGTAAAAAGTTCCCAAAATATTCTATTGTAAATCTAAGAAAAACTTTTAACCAGAGGCTCTGAAAGTCCGGGGTGGGTGGGGTGGGATGAGTTGGGGGTGGGTGTTCAAATGTCTTTTGCTACAAGAAACAGTATCCTGTGAAAGAATCTAGGAACAAAAGAGGCTGGGAAGATATTTCAACCTACCCAGTCATCTGCCCCTAAATTAGACTTAAGAATATAAACTAACCCTAAAATCAATCAATCTTCTCTTGAAAGAGCAGAGTTTCTGAGGGCAAACAGAACATGATGCAGTTTTTATATAAATGCAACTCTTTTCTACATTCATTCAGATTCAGTAACTAATACGTTTGAATTACTACAGGAAGATAAAGGCATAGTGCCTGTGATAGATTTAGCAGGGAGTGTATATAAAAGCGAGGACCTTTAAATTGGTAGAGAAGAAAAAAAGTCTACATTTTTTTATGTGGTCTATTGGTTTAAATTTCTTAGAAACAATTCTTGGGTGTAGAAGATCCCGTGATAGTCCAGCAGAGACACATTAAATGACATCTGAACAACTTAGGTCCAGGGGACACACACGCCTGCCCTCCAAAAATAGTGTGAAAATCAGGTTATATCAAGGCACAGAGAGAAAAATAATTTAGTTAATACAATTTAAATATTCTGCATGTTAGAAAATAGTCTCGTGGATCTCTCATCATGACAAAATGAATAAAGAGAAAATACCTTTTGTAATAACATCAGCCTAAGATCTCACAGAAATATTACAACACTAAGGAAACTGTATTTGATGTGAGAAAGGGCATCACTGGGGGACAGAGTGGAAGAATATATTATAGAAATTAAATTAATGTTTAGGATACAGAAAGGTATTAACATATGGTTTCCAGGAAGAAGTATTAAAGTGCCATGAAGAGAGAATAATACATCATGATGGAAAAAAATAATAAGGCAGCAAGATAATTTAAAGACTGAAATCCAGAGAGGACTTAGACAAAAAAAGGATCATTGATATAAAACATACATACAACTTTCAAAGAAGAATTAAAATTTGTGTTATAGATAGTTAAAAGCCAAATTTGTATTTCAGAGAAAATATAGCCCAATAGCCAAGGACATGATCTTTGAAGCAAGATTACTTCACCTCTTATTAGCTATGTGGTGTTGAGCAAATTATAAAACCTGCTTATATCTCAGTTTCCTCATATAAAAAATTAGGAAAGAATAATAATATCTTCAATATAGAATTATTAGGAGGATTAAATAAATTATTGCTTGTAAAGTTTTAAAATAATAAATGTTAGCTACTATTAATAATACCAAACTGGTGAAGTGGCATGTGGCATGCAGATATATTCTCCAAAACCAGAGTAAGTTCAAGGAGACAGAAGGGTGGGGGTCACCAGACTTAAGTGTTACATACCCCATAAATGAAACTTGTATAATTGAAGTGGAACAAAAATCAAAGACACAAATAAAGATATTTTTCCTGAACTGAAAACAAACAAGCAAATATAAAACAACAAAAATCACACTACCACAAAGACAACTATGAAGAACTGCAAAAACTATAAACATTGAGTAATCAGCTTTATCCACTCAACATAATATAACAAAGGAATACGCAGAAAATATTTTTAAAATATAACAAAGCTAAATTAAACCAAAAATCTAAAAGCATCTTGGCAAGAGAAAGTATCAGCTGCAATCGAAGATAAGAAGTCATCGTTAATTCTTCAACAATTAATTTGAAGAAAATGAAGCCACAACTAATTTTGAGAGGAAAGGATTATAAATTAGACTCTTATACTGCCAAATATCATTCTTATGTAAAGGTCAGAAAAAGACAGTCTAAGCTACTTAACATCTCAGAAAATAGGGTATTTGTAATAAATACCTTGCTTGAAAAGAAAGACTTGAAAATGTTTGGCAGTCAACAAAATATAAATCAAAATTGAGAAAGTGGGTTTGGAAAATTTCAAGGCTAGTAAACGAATTAAAGTAAGTACTGAATAAAATCAAATATAGGGTAAGTTAAGTAATTGCTGTAAATTTGGAACCAAAATAAAATATAAAAATTAAATTATTTTTTAATGAATATGCACATATTTAATAAATAAGAACTTACTAATAAAGGTCAATTTACTAATAATAAAGTCTAATATCTTTTATAATAAAAATATAAAATTTTAAAATTGTAGCATTTTTATTTGATGAAAAAATAGAGGTTAAATAATATTTTGAAAATGTAAAGGTTAAATACCTACCCATATAATCAGAAAGAGGCTATAACCTTCCCAATTTACTGGAGAAGAAAAAAAAGCAAGAAAACATTTCAAAATGCAGGAATTATAAAATAAAGTCAATGTCCCCAGTGGATGTATAAGAACAAAAACCTAATATTACAAAAGAATGAACTTAAGAGATTTAAACAGCTTATTAAGAAACAAGAATTTATAGACTAGGTAAAAGAAAGCAGGCAGACAATATTTTCTGTATTTTATTTATAAGAAATACAACAGAGAAATAAGAAATAAAAAGATGGGTAAATATTACCAGAATTCAAAAAAGAATCCCTTATACTTGTTTACTGCTCTATGCCCAGATCCTTGCACAGTAGACAAAGTTAGACACATTTAATAAAGATTTATGTATTAAATATAAATGAAACAGTATATATATGAAAAGTGAAAAACTAAAGTAAGGTAGATAGTACTAATTTTATACAATTAGCAATTACATTAAGAAGACAAAATTGGTAACATGTGTCATTTTATACTGATAAATAATACAATCCACAGTGATGATATAAAGTCATAAACATATAGATCTTATTATAGCATTAAAATATATATAACAAATCTAAAACTATTTAGGAGACTTTATTATACATCTCTCAGTCATTAACAGATGAGATAGACAAATATAAAGACTTTAAAAAGTCTAAATATAATGTTCTCAGAAAATTTGCCATACTTTTATACATAGTAAATCAAGATTACACTTTTTTTTCCAAGTGTCTATGGAAACAAAAATGAAAACTTTTCAAGCATCCATTCTTATGAAGCTGCCAAAAAAAATCACACAGGTACTAATTTAGATCTCTGGGCCTATCATCAAATGAATTTGTAAATTTTAAATTAAAAAAAAGATGTATATATGTATATGTGTGTGTATATATATATATATATATATATATATATATATATATATATACTGTCTGAAAATAAATGTAGCCATTGTCAATATAATAATAACAGTTATTGTACATGGGTGGATACTTTCTAGACTATATTAATATATATTTTCTCATATATTCTATTTTCAAAAGTAGTTTCAAAAAGTGACTCACTCATTCATTCATTACTTCACTCATTCATATTACAAGTAATAATTGAACATATGTGCTAGTGACTGAAACTAGAAGAGCAAACAATAAATAGTACCCATCGTTTTTGGAGAAAAAAAACCAGACAAACAGATATATGATAAAATGTTGACTAGTGATTAGTCGCACATTAAGGCTTACAATCAATGTAGTTTTATGAGGAATGTCTTTCAAACTTCCAAACAAACATTTTTCATCTTCACTAAATAGCCTTTTTCAGAAAACAGAAAGAAATGCAAAACTATCTGAATGAGTTGGATGCTCAGATAATATACTATTGTGGGTCCTGCTTTAATAAAGAACCATGAGAGTAAAAAACAAAAAACAACAACAACAACAACAACAAAAAATATTATTTAATTTCTTAGCATGTCTTGGAACTCAATTTTGTAAAGAAATTCATCACATTCTAAAAAAGAAATGCTTTACTACAACAAAAGACATAACTAATGTATTTTGAAAGCGTAAGTATATAAAAGGATGAATTTACACATTCATTCATTCATATATGCTTACTTATGCATGAAGGTAGTTGCATAAAGAAGAGAAGGGTAGGGCTCTCATCAAAGAAGCCTAAAAGGAGGACTTTGGTCCTTGGTACCAGCTAAATATAATACTAAATAATCCACCGCATCATGTTTTCAAATATCTCTTTGGAGTCTGCTTGTATAAAATTTCCAAAAATTAGACAACTACGCCTAAAGGAGATAGTTTTAAAATTAGTTTTATTAAGGTATAATTTACCTAAAATGGAATCCATACTTTACATATGCACAGTTTAGTTAGTTTTGACAAACTCACACTGTCCCTCTACAATGACAATTTTTCAGGTGAAGCAGAACTTCTCAAAGGAAATTTTAAGTCATGAAATGCAATCAATTTTATAACCTCTGATAATTATTTTTTGCTTACCAAATTTGAAACTATAAATTGAAGGCAGTTTTTCAATCTTTTAAAAATCTTAAGCTTGTTTTTTAAATAAATAAATTTCATGACCTTCTTTCTTGTTATTTAAAATTCACAAATGTTAATAACATAAGAAATCACATGTTAAAGCAAAGATATCCGTACCAAATATGCTTTCCTTGTAAATTCCTCAGTGTTCTAAAGGTTAGATAGTCCTTTATTAGTTAATATAATTAAAGGACAAAACAAAATATCTGTTGCATGAAAATGAATGAATGAATGAGACAAAATCTCTCTACTAGGTTAAACAGCATTAAAATCATTTGCATACCACACATTACAGATGTCAGGAGACCAACAAACAAACAAACAAACAAACAAAAAATTCCTACTATGTTTGGAGATAAAAATACAAGTCTCATCTTCTCAGAACCAGTTTTTGGCACTGCTCTGCACCGTTTTCCCCAAATAAACACACTTCTGCTACCAGGTAATAATCCAATAGCTGAAAGAATCATTTTTCCCTCAAACTCAATTCTTTTTAAAAGACACTTTAGTAGTAACAACTAACTCAATTTTCTGTACTTGATTTTGTTTATCACCTGGAGCTGTTTATTAGTGCCCTGCTGCAGACTTAGTTCTGTACGTGATCAGAGAAACAGACTCCTTAGCCAAGTTCTGGTTTCATTTGCTAAGGCCATTCAGTCTGACATTAGCCTCAAAACTTTGCTCTATTGCCGAGTTCCAGTACCAAATGGGCATCCTCTCAAGTTATTACACATTTGTTCCAGTCACCTGATCCCTCTCTTCTTCCCCTGTGCCTTGCCTTGATAAAGTGCTAAAAACCCTCATTGCTCTCATTCTGTGACTTTGAATCTCCTCATCTCTTTCCCAATCTCCCCCTCACTGTGCTGCTCCCATTATTATAGTCACTTCATAATGGTTATGTATGATCAGTTTCCATGATCTCAGCTTGCCTGAACTTCTTCCTGTAGCCTGCAGTTGAGTCAACCCATGTTGTCCTGGAACCTTAGTGCAGGTTCCAGGATGGGTCCTTCACTGGTTGACTTTACCCAGGGACTACCATTTTAAAGCTTAGTAGTTGTGTCAAATAGGCTAGTGAAGCCAATGTATAAATTACCATTGTAAAATCATGTCAGTTTTCAACCACTGGCCTGACTAAATGCCACAACAGGGGAGATGGCACTTCCTCCTCCAAGAACAGTTAGGATATCTGCCCCTTGTTCTTTTTTGGCTGCTCAGTTTCATGCTTTTCATCCTACCCCCTTGCCCATAGGCAGTGCAGTGTACAGGAGTAGAGAAGGATGGGAGGGAAAGGAGAAGGAAAACCTAAGAAGAGGAAAACTCTCAGCTTGTCATGAAATAAGACCATCGGCCCTCTTCGCAATTCTGAATCTTGCAGCCATGGCCACCGTATGTGTAAAAAGCACACATGCACACATGAGATCTAAAAATTAAAAGGTAGAGTATAAGCTGGAAGGAAAGAAAAAGGGAAGTCGACCCTCCTCTTGTCATGGTTTATCTGTTAAAGCTAACAATTACTATGGTATGTTTAGTATGGAAACTAATTACTGCTCTTTTACCTTAATTATAATCATTAGTAAATGAGAGATTTTGCATTTCCAAGAAGTATATTGAGGGAACCAACTTTAACATTTGCATTATTAAAACAGGAGACAAGTTTGTTTAAAAATAAGCGTAAGAATTGAACATTAATCCATGTTTTATGTATTCTTAAAAGTGTATGGATTAAATATTGCTTATTTTACATTTCTAATAAAATCAGGATGAAAAAAAAATTTCCAGAATGGCCTAGATTCATCAGCACTTTTCTTTTCTCCAATTAGTACACACAGGGCAAGTCCACACTGTTCTCCACAGCCCCCACAGCGGTCCCTGCTTCACCTGGGCCTTAGTCACTGTTCCAGAACTGTCTGCAAAATGAATTGCTGGCCTCACATCTGAAACATTATCATCTTCACATTTCTAAGACTGGACCAGATATTGCCAAGGACCCTTAGCCAGTTCTGCAACTGAAAACATCTTAAATTAATATGGTAACATATGAAGCTAAATACAGTTAGCTATGGATGCCCCCATCCCAGTATCCCTCAACACTAAATGAAAGGGAACCATTCTCTTTGTCAGTTCATCAACTGCATCCCCAATAAATTCTTTCAAATTGCCAAAAATGGGAGATCTAACATCTTTCTTTCCATTGGAATCCCCACTATTAGAAAGCTTCAGAACTCATGTCAATAACTTATCTACAATTCATAGACTCAAAATTTTTGGATCTTAATTCCAATGTTATTGTCAACTTATGTGGGCAACAAAATCCTATTATGTTGAAACTGTCACTTTAAAGGGCTCTACCTAAAGTTATGCAAGTACCAGCACTGACTCCACAACCTGATAAAAGCCTACAACTGGGGAAGCCGGGATGGCTCAGTGAGCTGAGCGCTCACTTTGCAGCGCCGGGGACCTAGGATTGAGTCCGGGCCCTGGCCCATGTGGAACCATATGCTTAGCTGGGAGCTCCCCCAGTTCAGTTCTCTATCTGTCTCTGTATCTCCCTCTCTCTCTCTGTCAAAAAAAACAATTTAGAATAAAAAATAAGGAGATCAAAGATGGCGGCATGAGAGGAGAATGCCGATAACTGCCTGGGAAGGGCCTTGTGAACAGAGGGGAATCCACAGGGGAAACCCTGAGAAGAAACCTCAACTAAGAGAACCACACAACGCGGAACAACACCCAAAGGTTAGAGAAAAAAGGGGAGAGCGGGAGAGGAAAAGGGAAGCAGCGGTTCGGGGACAGAGACTCAGAGCGCGGCCCGGGGCTGGCCAAAACAAAGGGGGATTGGGGGACTACGGTCAAAGTGGAGCTGGATCGAGGGCGGGCTGGAAGCCGAGACCTAGGGAGTGTGGAAGTCCCACAAGACTGTGGACAATTTAACATCCGAACTCAAGGGACAGCACACAGTGCCCTAATCAGATCACAGAGCCTAAAGTGGAACAGGGACTGTGGAGCAGGGCGGCGGCACTTCCCGGCGGGCAGGGTGAGAGCAGGGCGCCAGCCCGCAACAGCTCGGCTCCCCTGATTTACGGGGGAGATTGACTGTGAGGGAGCGCCTTCTGAGGACAGGGCTCTTGGAGTGAGGGCTGGGGCTTGAGTGGGCAGAGCTGCATTGGACGTGCTTGGAGTGAATCCGGCGGTCTCAACAGAGCCGGGAGCGTAGAGCGGCTGCCGCCCGAGCTACGGCCTGTGCGCGCAGGGCTTTCGGCGCCCCGCCCACTGGGCCGCTGTGACACCGCTACTTGCTTGCCAGCGCGCAGTTGGGCTTTTGGCGCCCTGCTCACCAGGCCACCGCGACACCGCTGCCATCACGCAAGTGCGCAACTGGGCTTTCGGTGCCCCGCCCACTGGGTCACCGCACATAGCAGCAAGCACGCACCCGGGCTTTCAGCGCCCCGCCCACTGGGCCGCCGTGGCACCACTGCCTGCTCACCAGCACGCTACAGGGCTTTTGGTGCCCTGCCCACCAGGCCGCCACAGCGCTGCTGCCTGCGCCCAAGACCGGCTTTCGGCGCCCTGCCCACCGGGCCGCTGCAGCACTGCTGCCTACTTGCAAGCGCGCAACTGGGCTTTTGGCATCCCGCCCACCGGGCCTCTGGGACGTTGCAGCCCGCAAGCGCAACTGGGCTGCCTACCAGGTCTCCATGGTGCCAGAGTGCGGGACTGCATGGCCGACCAGGGTCTCTGCCAAGCCCCAGCCCATCCAAGTGATGCCCTGTGGGCGTGGCTAACAGATATGATTGAAGGAGGGGCAGCCAGGCAGAGGAGAGAAAGACCAGAGCTCCTGTGCCCCGCCCGCACTGAACCACCAGCCCCCCTGCTGAAAGAGAAATCTGCTATTGTGTCTCAGGCCCGCCCTAGCTCCTACTCACATGCCCCCACCCCTGGCCACACCTTTACTACCCTGCTATCTAACAGCTAAGACAGCAATCTGAAGTGCCCCAGGACACAGAAGCTGTCTGCTTCCCCCAACCCTCTCCCAAAATCTCCTTCTCCCACAACTGAGCCCAAAAGAAAAAATAAAGAGAAGCCCATCTGATGGGCAACCCCCCAGAGGGAAAACGGACTCAAGTGTAAAGCAAAAAGAAGCACATCAAACACAATGCACACCTCAGAATCCAAAGCCCCTCCAGAAGATCAGGGGCAGGCTTTAGTAAAGGACCTTGCACACTTGGAATCAAATCTAAGCGAAACAAAATTCAGGGCTGCATTAATCAAGACACTCAGAGAGCTCACTCAATGCTGGCAAAGTACGGTACCCAGACACAGTTAAATGACCTCAACAAGAAATTTTCTGAGCAAAATGAATACTTTACCAACAAAATTGAGAAGCTAGAGCAGAACCAAAAGGAACTCCTTGAAATGAAAGGCATCATGGGAGAGCTGAAAAAAAGAACTGACCAGCTTAGGAAACAGGGCTGACTAGCTAGAGGAAAGGTTGAGTGAAATTGAAGATACAAACATGGAATTGTCACAGAGGGAAGAAGAAAGGGAAAGGAAAATCAAGAGAAATGAAAGAGCCCTACAAGAACTTTCTGACTCCATCAGAAAGAACAATATTAGAATAATAGGGGTACCAGAAGGAAGAGAGATGAAATCTTCTCAGAGTCTACTAAAACAAATAGTGGATGAAAATTTCCCTAGTCTGTGGAAGGAATTACAGCCCCGAATCCAAGAGGAAAGCAGAAGCCCTAACTTCCTAGACCCTAGCAGATCTTCTCAAGGCACAGTGTTCTGAAGATGACAAAAATCAATGACAAAGAAAAAATCCTCAAGGCTGCCAGGGAAAAACAAAACATAACTTTCAAAGGAAAACCTATCAGGCTGTGTCACCAGACTTATCAGGAGAAATTCTGCAAGCCAGGAGGGAATGGAGCCCAATCATCAAAATATTAAAAGAGAGGAATTTCCAGCCAAGAATTAACTATCCAGCAAAATTAACCTTTAGCTATGAAGGAGGAATTAAGGCCTTTACAGATATACAGAAGCTAGGGGAATTCTCCAGCTCAAATCCGGCACTCCAAGAAATACTAAAGGAGGCTATCCGACCTGAATCCAGAAATCAAAATAAATGGAGAAAAGTTTGGACAACAAAAAAATAAAAAGGAAAGAAGAAATGCATATAGGATATCCTCATATATCAATCATCACCCTGAATGTAAATGGACTGAATTCACCAATAAAGAGGCACAGGGTAGCAGACTGGATTAAAAACAAAATCCAACCATATGCTGCCTACAAGAGACACACCTCAGACACAGGGACAAACACAGACTCAGGGTAAAAGGATGGAAAACAATACTCCAGGCAAATGGCAGTCAGAGAAAAGCTGGAGTGGCCATACTGATTTCTGATGAAAAAGACATCAGGATAAAAAATAATAATAAGACATAAAGATGGATATTACATCTTGATAAAAGGGACAATACAACAAGAAAACATCACACTCATCAATATTTATGCTCTGAATCAGGAAGCACCAAAATTTATAAAGCAACTACTAACAGATCTAAAAGGAGAATTTGACAAAAATACAATTATAGTAGGGGATCTAAACACCCCCCTGACAACATTGGACAGATCATCCAAGCAGAAACTAAATAAGGAGACTGCAGCTTTAAATGATACATTGCAGGAAATGGACATAATTGACATTTACAGGTCATTCCGTCCTACAACAAAGGGCTATACATTTTACTCTAGTGCACATGAAACATTTTCAAGGATAGACCATATCCTGGGACTGAAATCCAACCTCACCAAATTTAAGGGCATCCAAATCATACCAAGTGTATTCTCAGACCACAAAGCGTTGAAACTTGAGATCAATTGCAAAAGATCAAGTGCAGAGAGACCACATATACGTGGAGATTGAACAACATGCTATTAAAAAGTAGTTGGATCAAAGAGGAAATTAAACAAGAGATTAAAACATTTGTAGACACAAATGACAATGAAAACACGACGTACCAGAATTTCTGGGGCACAGCAAAAGCAGTATTAAGAGGGAAATTTATATCATTACAGGCCTATCTCAAGAAACAAGAAAAACTACAAGTAAACACCCTCACATCTCATCTTATAGAGCTAGAAAAAGAGGAACAGAGGTCCCCCAAAGCCAGCAGAAGAGAAGAATTAATAAAAATCAAAGCAGAACTTAATGAAATTCAGAATAGAAAAACAACAGATAAAATTAACGCCACAAAGAGCTGGTTCTTTGAAAAACTCAATAAAATTGACAAACCACTGGCTAGGCTCACCAAAGGACAAAGAGAAAATCTCATATTTCCAGAATACGGGGCGATAGGGGAGAGATTACAACGGATGCTGCAGAAATACAAACAATCATAAGAGATTATTATGAAAGACTCTATGCCAACAAATTTGACAACCTAGAGGAAATGGACAAATTTCTAGAAACATATAGTTTACCTAAACTGAACCAAGAAGATTTGGATAACCTCAATAGACCAATCAACAGTATAGAAATTGAAACAATTATCCAAAAATTGCCCAAAGGCAAAAGGCCTGGACCAGATGGCTTTACCAATGAATTCTACCAGTCACTCAAAGAAGCACTAACGCCCATCCTCCTCAAACTACTCCAGAAAATTAAAGAGGAGGCAGTACTACCTAACTCTTTCTATGAAGCTAATATCACCCTAATACCAAAGCCTGGAAAAGACAATAACAAAAAGGAAAACTATAGGCCAATCTCACTGATGAACACTGATGCAAAAATCTTAAATAAAATTTTAGCTAACAGAATACAACAATGCATTAAAAAGATTATTCACCATGACCAAGTGGGATTCATCCCAGGGGCTCAAGGATGGTTCAACATACGCATATCAATTAATGTAATCCAGCACATAAACCAAAAGAAGGATAAAAACCACATGATTATCTCAATCGATGCAGAAAAAGCATTTGACAAGATACAACACCCATTTATGATAAAAACACTGAATAAAATGGGAATTGAAGGAAAGTATCTCAACTTAATTAAGGCCATATATGACAAACACTCAGCAAATATTATACTGAGTGGGGAAAAGCTGAAGCCTATTTTCCTAAAATCAGGAACAAGACAGGGATGCCCCCTGTCACCACTGCTGTTCAACAGAGTACTAGAAGTTCTAGCCAGAGCAATCAGACAAGAGAAAGCAATAAAAGGTATTAGAATCGGGAGAGAAGTTAAACTGTCACTCTTTGCAGATGACATGATCCTGTATATAGAAAACTCTAAAGACTCTATCAGAAATCTATTACAAATAATAGACAAATACAGTCGAGTTGCAGGATACAAAATCAATGTCTCAAAATCAACTGCATTTTTGTATGCCAACAATGAAACTTCAGAAAGAGAGATGAGAAGATCCATTCCCTTTGTCATTGCAAACAAAAAAATGAAATACCTAGGAATAAATCTAACAAAGAATGTGAAGGACTTATACACTGAAAACTATAAGACACTCTTAAAAGAAGTTAAAGAGGATACAAAGAAATGGAAAGACATTCCATGTTCATGGATTGGAAGAATCAACATAGTTAAAATGGCCATACTTCCCAAAGCAATATACAGATTCAATGCCATTCCCATCAAAATCCCACAATCATTCTTTCAAGAAATAGATTAAAAAATCATCAAATTTGTATGGAACCACAAAAGACCCCGAATCACAAAAGCTATCCTAAGAAAAAAGGATAAAGCTGGGGGCATCTCACTGCCTGCCTTTTATCTGTACTACAAAGCCTCAGTAATCAAAACAGCTTGGTACTGGCAGAAAAACAGACCCACGGACCAATGGAACAGAATTGAAAACTCAGAAATAAACTCACAAATTTATGGACAGATTATTTTTGATAAAGGATCAAAAAATATACAGTGGGGAAAAGAAAGCCTCTTCAGTACGGTAAATGGTGCTGGGAAAATTGGAAAACCACATGCAAAAGGCTGAAGGTGAACTGCGATCTCTCACCATATACCAAAATTAACTCAAAATGGATTAAAGACCTCCAAATAAGAAAGGAAACAATAAATTGCATAGAGAAAAACATTTGCACTAAACTTATGGACTTGGGATTCAAGGAGGACTTTATGAATCTGATCTCATTGGCAAGGGAAGTAAAAGCACAAATAAACAAATGGGACCTTATCAAGCTAAAAAGCTTCTGTGCTACAAAGGAAACCATCAACAAAGCAATGAGGCAACCAACCAACTGGGAGAAAATATTTGCAAACAATGCCTCTGATAAGGGGCTAATATCAAAAATATACAAAGACCTTGTACAACTCAACAAGAAAAAAACAAGCAATCCAATTAAAAAATGGGCAGATGACCTTAACAGACACTTCTCTCGTGAAGACATACATATGGCCAACAGATATATGAAAAAATGCTCC
>PVKE010012638.1:0-37945 GCA_004027555.1 Craseonycteris thonglongyai
TTGCAGCACCAAGACATAACAGGGGAGAAGTGAAGTCCTGAGTCTCTAATAAATAATTAGTCTGTAAATGCCCACTGAGAAACTACAGAACCCTGAATTAGAACATTATGGGCAATTGATGTTTTTGTTACATATGCTTTGTTTGAATCCCATCCAGTCCCAAATGTACATTCATACAAGTGTCCCTTCGCGCATAGACACAGACTGAAATGCCACTTGGAGCTCTGAATGAGCAGGCAAGCCAGCATTATAAACCCACCCATGAATGAGCTTTAAAATCAGGAGCTGCTACCAAGGTAATAATCATGAGGCATCACATCTATATTTCATGACTCCACCACATGCAGCCTCTCTGCCTCCCAACAAAGGTAAGAGGCGTCCACTGGTCCTTCTCCCACCTCTCAAAGGTCTTTTGCCACAAGTTTTCAACCATGAGTCCAAAGATAGAAATTAGCTCCTTTGGAACAAATAGAAAGACTAACACTACAAATGATGACAGTAATTATGTTTCCACCTGCATCCACCTCTCCAACGGACTTTATGGGCATCTTAAAAAATAAGGTAAATAAAAGAGGTGCACAACAAAGTTGTAAATAGCCTTCTCTATATAGAAATTAATAAGCCCAAAACTATGTCTTTCCCCCAGGGCTAGCAGAGAGCCTATGGTATGGTAAAGCTGAGAATGGAATTATAATTGCGGGACATTCACGGTAGGAATCACTGGTCCACATTCCATATCTCAAGTTGGAAAATAGACTGGCTGCAATGTAGAATCAATGAAGGAATGACTTAATGTTCTTTCAGAGTTGGAAGGTGCCTGAGATTCCCCTCGTCAAAGCCTTCCCTTCATTTTACAGTGGAAGTTATTTCAGACACAGGAAAATGAAGGGACTGGCCAGAGATCACACAGATAATGAGACTCTCAGTGAACGTGTGGAACCCAAACTTCTGACTCCTAGGATGCTGTTCGTTGTCTACTTTCTTCATCTAACCCCAGGAAATAGACACATTCTCGCGTTCCCTCTGGAAACGTTATTTTACTTCCCTCTAATTCCTTCCCTACCTTTTCTTCTTTCCTCTATTTTGCTTACTTTAACTTATTTTAGTCTTTCATTTCCTTTATTTTGTTCCCATTGTGCACTACTGGCAAAATAAGAGAAAATTGACTTAACATGCAGAAGGCAAGGCTTCAGTAGGAACTGGAAAAGAGTTTTAATCACAACAGAGGTTAAAGGACAGCTTTAAAAGTGAAACTAATACTTTCTTATTTTTGATGACATAGAGTCAGTCCTTTCAGAAGAGATAAGATTAATTAGATGGATCCTATTTTTCAATAACATTAGAGATAACCTTTTAAGATTCCCACCTGAATGAATTTCCCCCTCATATTGTTCTTGCTTTTTTGTTTTCTTCCTTTTGTATTAAAGATGGCAAAAAATCTATTTTGCTAAAGGAATGTTTCTTTGATAGAATTATTTATTTTATTTTTTCTCCTTGCAACAAAGCAAAAAAAGCAAACCAAAATAAAACGTAGGGTCAAATTCTTTACTCTCCTATTTACTTCCTAATTCCTTCATTGTAAAAGAATAAACACCAATATATGTCCTTGATATTATGGATCTCAGGAGTCTAGGAGCATCCAATAAATAGGGATTGAAGAGACCCAGATATCTAGAGGGCCTTGATGTAAATGAAACTGTGATTGCTCTGCAAGACTCTGTGGGGTGGAGTGAGGACTGATGGGTAGAATTTACATGGGTGCAAATTTCAAGTCAAGACAAGAGTGATGGTTCTGACATACAGAATTTCCAAAAATAAAATCAATTGCCTCCATAACTAATCAGTTGTTTTCTCTCGCTGGCATAGGACCTCCTTGAAACAGTGTTATGGAGGGGTTTTAGATTTGGATGGGTGGTTGAACAGTTGAGGTCCCTTCCAAACTGGAACTAGTACATATCAGTCATCTGGTCACTTTAGCAAGTAGGTACTTTCCCAAAGCACAATATTTGTACCACTTAATATATTAAGTTTATTTTTTGGTGGCACATGGATAAACATTTTTTATTTTAATAGTTACATTTAATTTGCTTTAATGTAGCAATTCCACTTATGGTGATACCAAACGTCCTTTAAAAATATTCCTGTTATGGCAAACCAAATTGCAATATGCCAATTCTTCCACCAAAAATACCTATAAAATCTGGAAAAACAATTTTTTTAAAGATTTATTTTATTGTTTTGAGAGAGGATGAGAGAGAGAGAGAGAGAAGGGGGGAGGGCCCAGAGCAGTCTCCATAGTTGTACATCATTAACTGTGACACAGTTTCATTCCACACAGGTGGATGTGGGGCTGCATGGAGCAGGAACCAAATTGTGGGTCTCCCCCATGGGAAGCAAAGACCTTTGGCTGCAGTTCATCATATGGGTTTGCATGGCCCAGGGCTGGGATTCGATCCCCGGACTTTGTTGAGCTATCCTGGCATCCCCTCAAAAAATATTTTTAAAAACCATTTGAGGTTTCCACTTTACAGTATGACTATGTAAGCCCTTTTAGACCAACCCATCTATAGAGAACACCTATATAATAGAGACCAGAATAAATACAAGCAGGCAGATTTTGGAGGGGAGTTGATATTTCAAAAAGGAGAAAAAGATGCAGTGAGTTTGTTGTTTTCACAGTTTTTAGCTTGAGAGAAGGTCGCAGGCTACATGAGGTAGCAAAAACTTACAGATATAGAGGGAGAAATAGATAATACCCAGTGATAGCTTGAGATTTTAAAACCCCTGTCTAGGCAATTAGTAGAACAAAAAACCAAAATACCAGTAAAGACAAAGATGACACTATCATCCACCTTGTCTTAGTTACTATTTATAGAGCTACTCCCAATAAATGCAGAATACACATTATCATTAAGTACACATGGCATGCTTACAAAGCTAGACCATATGCTGGGTCATAACACAAGTCCCATGAAATTAAAAGAATGAAATCATATGGAATATATTCTCTGGCTGCAATGGAGTGATAGTAGAAAACCATAACAATCAGAGATCTAGAAGCCCCTAAATAATTAGAATTTAAACAACACACTGTTAGCTATTCCATGAGTCAAAGAAGGAATCACATGGGAAAGTGGAAAATACTTTGACCGCCATGATAATGAAAATGCAACATGTTAAAATTTCTGGGATGCAGATGAAACAGTCTTAGAAGAAAAGTTATAGCTTTAAATGTTTATGTTAAAAGGAATAAAATTCTAAAAATCAATGATCTAAGGTTCCACCTTCAAAATTCAGAAAGAGAAGAGCAAAATAAACCAAAAGCAGGTAGGAAGAAGAAAGCAATAAAGAGAAGAAATCAAAGAAATAAAAATTAATAGAGCCAAAATTTGTTTTTTGACAAGATCAACAGAACTGATTATATCTTAGGTACATTGGTCTAGCAAAATGAAAGGGAAAAAAATTACCAATCTCAGGAACGAAAGAGGTATTATTACCCAGACCCTACTAATATTAAAAAGAGAACTGAGGATGTCATGCAAAAAATTTCATGCAATAAATGCAACAAGTTAGATAAAATGAACAAATTATTTGAGCTAACAAGTGGTCAAATAGAATAACTAAATAGACTTCCATCTATTAGAAAAATTGAATTTATTATAAAACTTCCCACCAATAAAACAATAGCAAAAGATGGTTTCACTGATAAATTCTATCAAAATTTAAGCAAGAAATAGCATCAGACTTAAAACACTTTACAAGTTGTTATATATGGCCAGTATAATGTTAATACAAAATTTGATATAAACATCATTTAAAAAAAAAAGGAAGAAAAGAAAAATAAAGAAAAAGATTGAAACAAAGAAAGGAGAAAATTACAGACCAATATTTTTTATGAACATAAATTTCTTTTTTTTAATATATATTTATTTATTTATTTATTTTTGACAGAGAGAGAGAGAGAGAGAGAGAGAGATACAGAGACAGAGACAGAGACAGAGAGAGAACTGAACTGGGGGAGCTCCCAGTTCAGCATATGGGTCCGCATGGGCTGGGGCCAGGATTCGATCCCGAGTCCTCAGCGCTGCAAAGTGTGAGCTTAACCCACTGAGCCATCCCAGCTTCCCCAAAAGTTTCTTAACAAAATATTTAAAAATAGAATTTAGGAATACCTATTAAGACTAAGTTTTCCTAGAAACTCCAGGTCAGTTAACATTTGAAAACAAATCAATATAATTTACCCCATTGATAGCATACAAAAGAAAAATCATAAGATATTTTATAGATTCGAGAAAAACATTTGACAATATTAATTTTAATACTTATTCGTGATACATACACACAGAAAAATAAAGATAAAAGGGAATTCCTCACTTTGATAAAGGAAATATACAAAATACCTACAACTGACATAATACTTATGGCTTCTCCACATGAATATTACAGTTCAATAATTTTTGGTAAAAAAAAAAAGAAAAATATTTCTTTAAATCAAACAAATAATCAGTTTTATTTTCTTAAGGTTTATTTTATTGTTTGAGAGAGAGAGAGAGAGAGAGAGAGAGAGAGAGGAAGAGAGAGAAGGGAGGGCCCAGAGCAGTCTCCATAGTTGTACATCATTAGTTATGACATGGTCTCATTCCATGTTTCATTTCATTCATTACATACACAGGTATATGTAAAAATAATCAATTTTAAGAAAAATATCAAGTTTATAATAGTTTTAGTGATATGCATATATGAGAAAATCATTATGTGGTTTGCAAGACAGAAGTTCGGAAAATATTGAGCTTGTAGCAACTTATGCTCTGCATTTCTCATCTTTTTTCATCATCTTCTTGGTGTCTGATTAGGCTGGGAACAACATGGCAGTCGTCCTGACTCTTTAGGTATTTCCCGCCACTCACTCTTCTGCTGCCCGCATGGCCATTTTGACAACATCTTGTCTGATCCTTCTAATTTTATGAACAAGGTACTAAGTAACAGGCACAGTTTCAAATAATGTAACATGTCTCCAGTCTCTAAGTCTAGTGCTCATTCCACTCAAATTCCAATAAAGCCTGTTGAATTTAACATGTATCTCCATCCTACTTTTGTGAAGTGCCTTCAGCAGTCCCTCTTGGATAACCTCTATTCTAAAATGTGCTAATCGATGTGGGAGAGTATAGGATAATGAAGGAGGGAAGGAAGGAAGGGAGGGAGGGAGGGAGGGACGGAAGAAAGGGAAAAATAGAAAAAGAAAGAAGAACAAGGGCTGTAGAACCAAAAACAATTTGTTTGAATCTCATTTTTTTTAGCCACTTTCTAGCTGTAGACCTTGGACAAGATCATTAACATGGAATTGCTTCTCAGAGCCAAGGCTGCCTCATCTGTAAAATGAATTGTCGTGGCGATCAACTAGGATAACATATGTGAGGCCCTTGGTACAGTGCCTAGAGCATAGGCACCACGAAGGTGTGGGTTCCACGTTGCCGCAGCATGCAATTGCTTTAGTGGAGGGATTAAGAGGGAAGAAGTGACCTCAAGGTATTGCACACCTCAGGCACAGGGTGTTATAATTTATCACACACCAGGCAGATGGCTTTCTCATGTGAGAGGAAGGGCAAGGCTGACTCTCCTGAGGACATCTGTAATGGGTCCCTCATGGGGCCTGTACACAGAAAATGTTTGTTGAATTAAATTCATGCAAAGACATTGTCTTCAGAAGGTCTTTGTTAAAAAGTATACATTGCGAGGCATAGTTCATGTATGCTCCTCAGCCTGTATCATTTTATCAGACCAGTTGGATCAGGCAGTTACTTGCTGATGGAAAGGGCAGTTATCTCTATTAGGGGGCTAGACTAGTTGATGAACCCCTAGAAGCCACATGAGCAAGACAGAGAGTTTTGCCTGATGGCTAAGAACACTAGTACTGGAGCCACTCTGTTTGGATTCAAATCCCTTAACAGTTCTGCAAGTTTAGAGAAGTTACTGCCCTTTCTCTGTGCCTCAGTTTCCACATCTATAAAATGCAGATGTGAGTGGATGGAGAGAATGATGGGAAATAGAAAATGAGGACCATTCTAAGGAAATTTTACAACAGTGATGTTTATTTCTACTTCCGGTTCCTTACCTATAGTGCTCTTTCATAAATTCCTTAAAAGTTTTGTGACCGTTTTGTGAAAATCAGTTGCACCATTGAGAACCATTTCCCATGATAGGCCAGCTAGGGTTTAGAAGAGTAATCCAGAACAATGGAAAGAGCACTGCATTAGGAGTCAGGAGACAGAGGTTTTAAACTGGTCGACATCATGGACCCACCATGTAATACTCATTAAGCCACCTTTCCCTGTGAGATTCACTTTTTCAGGTGCAAGATGATAAGCTGTGGCAGATAACCTCTAAATTCCCTCCTACTTCTGAAGTTTTACAATCCCTTTGCATGAGCCAATAGGTTTCAGTGTGTTTGGGACAAGTCATGACTAGATGATGTTGCCAGGTAACCTCATGAGAAAGACACCTTTCCCATTCCTCATCCTGTGGCCTTGGGTGAATAACTAGAGTTTTCTGTTTTTGATAAATAGATAATGGGGGAGGTGTTCTTGTGTGTGTGTGCGCATGTGTGTGTGTGGGGGGGGGGGCAATAGATTCCAAATGTACGAGGGGTGCCAAAAATATATGCACATTTTAGGAGATGTTATGTGTTATTTTTCAAAGTTGAATTGAATTATGGTGGCAATGTATAGTATGACATTTACTCAAAAGATGGCATCAAATGAATGCTAGTGTCACCATGCCTCAGGAAGGACAAAGAAAATGGCAGAAGCATGGTTGTCATTGGAGGAAGTCAAGACCATTTTGAAGTGGGATTTGAAATTTGAGAACGTTGTGGAAGTACGACAATGCAGGCGTGAGTATGCAACAGAACCTGCAACATGCCTAACAATTGCACACATTCGTCATGAGTCTGAGGTGCATGGTAAATTGAAATGGCATGCACAGTGATCCAAGTGGACACTTTGGTCAGTGTTGCTCAAGCAGTAGTTCACCGTAATCAGGAATGTCCCCTCTAGACATTCATCGTAACCACTTTGGGCACCTCTTACAATTGCAGAAATTAAATGTGGCTTGTATTCATCTTTTGTTATTGTCATATTTTGAGTATTACAATTTTAATAAAGCTTTTTCTTTCTTAAAATACATATGCATGTTTTTGATACCCTCTGTATTTTCAGCCTCGACAGAGAATGGACAGAAATAGATTACTTTTTAAATTCAAATCTTCTGGCTCCGCAAAACTACACACTAACATATCAAGTAAAATAACTTTTGTGGTCTTAGACAATTGTTTATAATATTTGGAATATTATGAAAAATGAGCATTTTTTTTTTCAAAACAAGAGAGAGAGAGGACTGCAGGACACTATAGATTAAATTGAACATTCTAGACTGATGATTAAAAAGATGGTATTGAGTTATTAGACTGGCAGATGACAGTCATTAGGATATAAACAGCCTTCACTGAAAACATGCCACACAAGCTGTGCTGGTTACCAGGGAATTAGGCTGTCTCAGCAGGTAGAGCTCAACCTGTCACCAGATCCCAAGAGACATAAACAAAGACCTGTGTCCATGATCCACACTTTTTATCAATGACTTGGAAGAGGATAAGAGTTCAAGCTCTTCAAATTTGTGGATGACTTCAAACTTGGAAATATTTGTTAATATGATGAATGGCAGAAATAACAATCAAAAGAAATTTGAGACTTGTCACAGCTAGGTAAAAACTAGCAATATCAAATTTAAACTGAAAGAAAATGACACAAAAATCCAAGTCCTGCATTGAGATGCAAAAGGCAAATCTGCCAGAATCGGAGTGGTCATCTGGCTTGATAGGGAGTAGTTTATGTGGAAGGGAGTACAGCAGAGTACAACCTAAGGTTGCATCAGATGTTGACAATGTACAAAGTTGTGAATATAGTGCCTGACACCTTGTCTGAGCTATGAGCTTGCTAGATATTAGCCAGAGGGAATGACACAATTTCTCTAGTCCATGGACACATAAACTTATCTTAAAATGAGGACCCTGGTTGGATGCCCAGAAACAGAATTGCCATTATATAGTACACAGTGTAGTGACTGCCTTTCAAATCTCTCTTAACTGAGTGTATTCACGATGAAAAAAAACATGCGAATTCAACATTTAAGTAGATGTTGATTTGGACAGTCCTAACATATACACACATCTGAAACATAGTAGCACATACATGTACAAAACACATGCATCTAAAGCAGACCTTAATGCGGACCCAGTGAGGCCACAGAGGCAACAGGGTGTGGACATGCTGCCGTGTGTGTGGGTACTGTGGGGTGTGCTCTGCTCCTGCACCTCTGGAAAAATCAGGCCACGGTGGGCTCTACGAGGGTGTCCCCTCCCACTCAGATGCCCAGAGTCTACTGCAGCGCTTTTCTGTCTCCCCTTTCCTTTCTTTATAAAACGCACCCCCAGCACTTTTGCCAGAGTGCCAAGGAACGGTACCTTGGACACAGGCTTTGGAATGGCAATGACCTACCCCTTGTTGTCTAGGTGAACTTGATCCATTCATGTCACTTTAATTTCTTAACCTATATAGATAATAGCACCTTCCTTACAAAAATGAATAATGAAATATATGTCAACTACCCAACATAATGCGTGTCAACAGATGCTAAAACTCCCTTACTTGTGCCCCTCTCTCCTTTTTATGTGCCCTCCTATCCCCCTACAGTGACTGTTTGAGGGATTAATGGACTATCTGTCAGTTCTGGGTCTTTTCATATCATTTAGGGGCATGGTTATTTTAAGTGATTGAACTGAAATATTAGGATATGGTTAGAATGAGACACTCTAAGATTTAAATAGGCTTTAATCCAAGGACTGATTAATGTAGAAATTTCAGGTACCCATACAGGCCACTGAACCTTCCCCCAGCATCTTAGTAAATCGTCACCTCACAAACATTGTGGCATGCTCTCCCTGAGCATGGCACTCACTCAGGTGTGGCCCTTCCTCTGTGGTCCCCTGGATTCATGGTTCCAATAAGGTACATATTGTGTGATATTTTAATTCATCCATGCACATATGCCTGGTCCTTGTCAGACAGCAAGAGATGTCTCTGGGTTGGGTCCTATTCATCTTTGTAACAGCCATGTTGGTGTTAGGTTTGTCACGTAAAAGATGCTTGGCAAATGCTAAGTGAAGGAATAAAAAAACAATAAAAAACAAACAAACAAATAAACAAACCTCAAATCATATGACTAGGCTGACCAGACATACTATTTTAAATGGGACAGAAAACAATGGTACTGTCCTGTTTCAGTCTAGTGTCATTGGGCTAGATTCAAGGTATCAGGAGGCTGACCATATGTACCATTTGAAGTGGGACAGTACTGTTGTTTTCTGTCCTGTTTAAAATGGTCCATCTGGTCAGCTCACTTGTCACCCTCTTAAAACAGGAAAATGTTCTAGTCTTGCCTCTTTAGAAGGCTGACTTTGGTTCCCAATAGTGAAGAAGCCTCATCTGATCCAGTAAGTGGGACCCACCTTGATCCACCTCTCAGACAAAAGGTCTCCGGCAATATTTCAGGACTTGGTCTTGACATTTAGAACTGGACACACTGGATGGCCAGTTGAAGGCGCACATTTTTCTCTGAAGAATGCTATAATGGGAAAGAAGAACTTCTCTTTTCCAAGAAGTAATTTAATTATCTAATGGCTAACATGACCATGGAAACTCTACACGTAGCCTTTGAGGGCCTCTGATCTCATTACTTTTCCCCTCAGCATGCCTTTAGTTCAAGTACAAGGTAAACCTATGGCATTGAACCTGTAGGCCAATGACCCAAATCTGGATGCCCATTTGTCCGTCCTAAGAGACTGACAGCATACATTGCCCAGAGTCTTTTGGGGAGATCCCATCCATTCCTTTGCAGTGAGGGCAACCTTGGTCCCTGCGTTTCTGGCTTCTTTGGGATTCTAAAGTGACCTCAAGCACTGCCATCATGTCCCAAAGTGGGATTCCTCTCTGCATGTCACCCCACTCTAGCCCATTTCCACATTGTTTCAATAATAAGCCTAAAACACGAAGATCTTCAAGTCAAAATATTCTTCTACCTTCTCCAAGTGCCTACCCTGTTGCTGAGCCGACAGGATGAAATTGGGATCCTTAGCACGTGTGCCTTAGGGACCCAGCTTACTTTTTCTGTCTTATCCCCTAACCCTCCCCCTTAAGATTCTACCCTACACACTCAGTGATTTCAGTAGGACTTTTGCCCCGTCCGTTCCTTCTGCCTAGAATCACCTTTGTATATTACATCTCCCCTGGAATAAGAAAAGATGACTGGAGTTGGGGGAATTCTCCCACAGCCTAGGAGAGTTCTCAATTCAGCAAACTTGTAGCAAAGATTTCCTTTGGCCAGAAGGTCCATTCAATCTCTTGATCCATTACAAAAACAAAACAAAACAAAAAAAATGCAGAATTTTTTTTAATGTGTGTTGTTTTAAGATAATCGATTTTACTGTGAGTATAGGGAACTGCCCAGCTGTTATGGCCAGAATCGTTGTGTCCCCCTCAAACTCATATGGTTTTTTTTAAATTGTTTTTGACGAGAGAGAGAGAGAGAGAGAGAGAGAGAGACAGAGAGAGAGAGACAGAGAGAGAGAGACAGAGAGAGACAGAGACAGAGACAGAGACAGAGAGAGAACTGAACTGGGGGAACTCAGCATATGGTTCCGCACGGGCCAGGGCCGGGATTCGATCTTCGGTCCCCGGGGCTGCAAAGTGAGCGCTCAACCCACTGAGCCATCCCGGCTTCTTCAAACTCATATGTTGATGCTTAACACTCAGTGCCTCAGAATTGGACAGGGCCTTTGAAGAGGGAGGGGATTAAGTAAATTAGAATGTGGTTGTTAATCCAATCTCAGCGGTGTCCTTGTAAGAAAAGGAGATGAGGATACAGACAGATACCAGGGCTGCATGAGCCTACAGAGAGCAAAGTCCATGGAGGACACAGTGCATGGCAGCCATCTGCAAGCCAAAGGGAGAGGCTGCGGAAGAAACCAACCCTGTTGTCACTCTGATCTCACACACCAGCCTCCAGAACTGTGACAAAAGAAACTGACTTGTTTCAGCCTCTCTGTCTGAGGAGCTTTGTTATGGCAGCTCTGCAAACTAACATACTGTAGTGGAAAAAATTTTTATTCATTTTTGAAGTCTTTAAATTCTTACCACAGTAGACTCTCAGTTAACTGGCATCCATGGGGATTGGTAGATGCCGGATAAATGTTAGTAGACTCTCTGTTAACCAGAACTCAAGCAAATGTTGTCGGTTGCTTGAGAGTGCTGATTGAGTTCTGGTTAATGGAGAGTCTACTGTACTTAGAGATTCTTGGAATGTAAAAGATAATCAACAAATGAATGCCAAATAACAGAAGACATCTGAGATTGGCATAATCCAAGAGGAGGTGGATGTAAGCACCACATCGCCGGAAAAGGACATATCCCCCAGAAAGGAGATGTGGGAGACTCCCAGGAGTCTAAGGCATTAATGAAAATGGAAGGGGATTCAGGCACTGCTGTTCACTCCCACCTCACCAGCCAGCCACATGCTTAGCTACCTTTTGGAAACATCTCTTCTCACCTGAGGACCTTCATGTCACTTTGGGAGGACAGTGAGTTTCAGGATTCTGGGCTTGGTTTTCCTTTATCATAAGGAAATAAAAGGTCTGCTTTTTTCCACGTCAAAATGTATTAGTATAACCTCCACCCCACATACTGCCTTCCACCTCTTAAAAATAGGACATTCCTCTTCAGTGAAATAACATGCCAGCAACAAAGACAAATGGTGAGCAGCAAGAAAAAGAACTGGGGAGGCCGTGACTCGCTTTCTTTCTTTCCCATATAAATATAGTAAGAGAATGTTCAGATGCATACTAGTGCTTTGGGGAAAGAGCTCAGCCCATTTATAGGGGAAGAGTGAGGACTCTGCTTTTTGCTGAGCCAACTTCTACTTGAGGGAAAATTAAGGTTGGAGCCAAGTTATGCCCAGAGTGACCTCTTCCTTTTCTTCCTTCTCAAACTACACCATTTCCAGACAGTCTTCTGGAATTAACCTTCCCCTTTCACCCTACCTATTGTAGTGTGCCTTCCCCTGTATCCTCAGAGCACACTTGCTGGCAAAGTCTGTGAATTCCTCCAGTTTATATTTTTAGCAAGTTTACAAAACTTTTGTTTCAAGGCGTGGCTGCCTGGTTTAGCATCCGATGCCCAGTAGGTGCTCGGCAAATGGTTGTTTACTGTAGGCATGAATGGGTGAGACTATGCTCGCCTTCCCTACCTCCATCCCATGCACATACACACACATGCACACGCACACATGCACACGCACATGCACACACACACAGCTCTTTCCAGAGCTGACCTAGTTGAATGTGTAACTGCAAGACATAGGGAAAAACAGTGAATTGAGATACTCCTAAGAAATGGAGACAATTAGTTAAACAATGAATGATAGAGCCACAGGGCACGCGGCCATTTGCCTAGTATTGGCAGAGACAAAATGGGGACAATGTCTCGTGACTTTCAGTTCTGGTCTAAGCCATGTCATCATTTGTACCTGCCTGTTTTAGAACACTAGTTTACCAGCTTGCCCATCGATTCTGAAAGCCATCTAATATGCTTTCAAGAAATCCTACATATGAGTACAGTTAAGGGGAGAGAAAATATAGAGATGGTATAGACTAGGGGGAGGATACCAACAATAATTAGCCCGCAAGCTCTGATGGGCAACTTGGCTGGGAGATTTCTCTTAAAGACAGCCCTCTTCCCTGCACACATGCAGGCAAACACACACGCATACACAAATGATTCTCCATTCTACACGCTTTCCTGCATACCCACCCTGCTCAATGAGCTGTTAAATTTCACCTGCCTGACAGGGTGTCCTCATCCAAATTTTCCATTAAATGGAGTTTCATGCTCTAGACAACTAATCCTTCATCAGTCCTATCAAACCTGTCCAGCCTCAGCTCTTATCATGTCAATGACCCTTATTCCAGAAATATATATATATAAATGAATGGTCTTGACGGGTATTGCCAGAACAGTGGAGAAGAGATTATTTCAAGGGAAGGGGCTTCCTTAGATTACACCACAGTGCGTCCTGCATTTTATGCTGGCTCTGCTCAATACATGGGGGCTCTAGATGGCCTGCTGCAGAATTTTCACCTTCACAAAGCGCTCTCAGAGAGGCCTGATTAGACTTAAGTCTTTAATGTAGTAGAGAGAACATCGAATCTACTTTGGAAAACATTCTCTTATGGCTTTATGCAACTCTCACATTTAAATATGCATGAATCTGATCATTTCATATTCAGTCAATAACTCACTTCGATGCCGGTTCTGTTTCTCAGGGTGCAATCCTGCATGAGAGCAAGACTGTGTGTCCACTTCTCTTTCAGGGTGTGGAGACGAATGGTCTCCAGCCCTTCATAGCCCTCCAGAGTGGCAGACCGCTGGTCCTCTAAAGTAAATTGGACAGTGCTGCTGATGAATGAGGCAACACTAATTAATGAACCCAGAATGAATGGCTTATGGTAATTCATTCATTCAGCTTCTATTTACTCATAAAGCAGCGTTGTTTGGGTTTTCTCAAGGAGACTCTAACATCTCTTTGGAAATTCAAAAAAGTCAAAAATCCATTTGTCTCAGAAATAAGGTGCTAGAGAAGAAAGCATAACATTTAGGCTCCCAAAGTGACGTCTCGCAGTTCAGAACACTCCACATGTGATATATGAGGAACAAGGGTATTATTATCCTCCACTTCTACTTCTTGTACGTGAGCCCACGAAGCCCTGTTATTCTTTTGCATGACTAATGCAATGATCCTTACAGCTCTTCCAAATTCATGTGTCCCAGGAATTACTCATAGAATAGATTTCTTTTCTTTTTTTCATTTAGCATTATAAAGAAGTGCAAAGAGAAAGATTTGGTATTATAAAGGGGCTTTCCTTCACTTAGGCAATTTGGGAACCACTGGTTTTGTGCATAAGTTCAGGCTTCAGAAACAGTTAAGACCTGGCTTTTAATTTTCTAGTTTGATCAATCTAAGTCACCCTCTAAGCCCTGTTTTCTTCACTTATGAAATGGGGATAATTATACCTACCTCAGAGTTGTGAGGTTACATATATGCACACACACGTGCATGCACTCACACACACTCATTCACCCTGCGATGGATTCTCAAAGAACCTTGCCAAATGCACCTATATAGTCTCTCAGCTGAACCTCATGATGTTTTTCAGATTTGCTTCTATACCCTTATATAATTTTTAAAAAGTGGTTGTGGAGATATAAGAAATCAGTCAGGGATGCTGAAATAGCTTGGTGTTTGAGTGCTTATCTCGCAATTGAGAGATCCAAGGTTAGATTCCTGGCCCTGGCCTATGCAAACCCATATACTGAAGTGTGGTACAACTGGTAAACTCCAAGATGGCTCAGCAGCGAAGGTTCTTGCCTCTCATGTGGGAGGCCCTCAGTTCAGTTCCTGCCCTGCATGGCCCCACATCCCCCTGTGTGGAATGAAACTATGTCACAACTAATGATGTACAACTATGGAGACTGCTCTGGGTCCACCCCCCTTCTCTCTCTCTCTATCTCTCTCACCTTCTCTCAAACAATAAAATCAATTTTTTAAAAAGAGTAAAAGAATGGTAAAATATCCCTTAGTTTAGAAGCATTTTCTGTTAAGGAAAGGCTCTACATAACTGAACTTCTCTACTTCATGCTTAATTACAACTCAAAGAAAACTGGGGGGCTGCATGATCCAGCCAAGGGCAACTGTGCACTAACTCAGAAATCTTCCTCAGCATCCAGCACTTTCCCAAGCTTTCTCGTGAGGGCTGCTTGGTTTTCGCTAATTTAATCAGCCACATGGAGGAAAAAGAGGTGTTGTGTTTGGCTCTGGGGAGTGTTCAGTGTGCTGTGCTATTAGAAGGGAATACTACCTTATATAGTAGTAATATCAGGGAGAGACTCATGTAACATCAGACCTAGAAGACTTCTGGGAAACAATCCAGGTTAGCCTCAGCTGGAAAGAACAGGAAACTGAGGCTCAGAGAGGGAAAGTGCCTTGCTTGATGTGACAGAGATACTGTAGTTGGTGACAGATCTCAGGCAACAACCCAGATTTCTAGCTCACGTTGCTGCCTTATCTCTTGGATTCTGGCGTAGCTGTTCTGTGGTCTTTGTAATCCAATATGCTGAGGTTTGTGTTCATCGTTTATTTTTTAAACACTGGTGATTTGCCTTATTGTTCTTCTTTCATCTACCATTGCTTGAAGTTCACATTGAAAATCAGGGATGAGTGAATGGAGCCAATGACTCCACCTCTCAGCCTGCTGTCCGGCTACCAGCACTGGACTGAATTAGCTACACACTGAACAGCTATTGGCTTCATTTGGTGCCAGACAGATAGTGGTCCCTCCCCCTCAGTACCCAAGAAAGCAGGCAGTCACTTTTTTCTTGTCCTCAAGGGGCCTCCCATATAGTAGAGGCTTGGTGACATCTTGCCGAAAGAAAAAAGAAAGAAAGAATCAATGAGCAAATAATAAATAGATCCCTGTCTGTTGGAATTCCACTCTATTCCCTTTACCTTTACCCCCTGGTGTCACCAAATCAATCCAGGGAGGCTGTGGACAGAGCTTCTCAAACTGTCCCTGTCAAGCGGCCACCCCTACACTGGGGGAGAGTGACAGTGTACCCCAGGGAACCAACGCTATAAAGAAATCATTTTGTCTTCCATTTTATCATAAAGCTAATGTAAACATTTTATTCCATTCCATAATATAGGCATACATATATCATATGTATGTATATGTCATATAAAGTAATGAGATCAATATTATTAATATTAAATTGCCTCAAACTACTTAGAATCAAGTGGGATGGACCTCTAAGAAAAAGTGTCTCATTTATCCTGTGGTTTCGTGTACCTCCTGGCATAAGACGGGCATTTCCGGAGGTGTGTGTCCCTCTTTCTGAGAAATGTGATTGTCAGTGAATAGGAATGAGTAGATCTCCATCATCATCTCCAGTCTTGGACGAGATGGCTTTTCCACCTCTAAAATGCTGATACTGTCCATCCACCAGCCCACAGTACCACATACAAAGTAGTACATACACAGTAATACATGCACAGCACCACGTACACATGGCATGTTACAGTACCACATACTCAGTACCACATGCACACTACCACATGCACAGTACCATATACACATGGCATGTTATAGTACCACATACTCAGTACCACATACACACTACCACATGCACAGTACCACATGCACAGTATCACATACACAAGGCACATCACAGTACCACATACTCAGTACCACATGCACAGTACCACATACACAGTACCACATAGTACCACATGCACACTACCACATACTCAGTACCACATGCACAGTACCACATACACATGGCACATCACAGTACCACATACTCAGTACCACATGCACACTACCGCATGCACAATACCACATGCACATGGCACGTCATTTCCTGATCGTCACGCAGGCATTGTCTGTCCTGACAAGAGACGCTGTGCCTGTCTCTCCTAAGCTGTCATGGTGTTTGAAGACCAAATGAAGCTGAGCAGTAACAGCAAATCTATAACACACTGGAACTGACCCAGTGTCACACCACAAGCACGCGCGCGCGCACACACACACACACACACACACACACACACACGGGGCTCTTGTCTGAAGAGGAAGCTGCCTCCCCAGTCCGGGGCTCATTGCACAGAAGTGGGAGTCAGGGGCCTGCCTGGGAGGTGACCTGCATTAGCTCTGAACCAGTGCCCCCTCCCCTTCCTTTCCCCACTTAGAGATTTATTTATTCATTTGCCTTGGCGGAGCTCACAGGGACTCAGGCTGGGAATGGCGGGTGGCCAGGGGACTGCTGTGGACGGAGGGTGTTATATATTGCTTCCTGAAGGGTGACATCTGCGGGCAGGCAGAGCGGGAGGCAGGGAGGAGGGAGGAGGGGGGAGCTGGGCTGCTGGGGTCCACTCTAAGTGAATGAACACGTAGTGAACAAGATGGATGATCTCTCTGCGGAGCAATTAGAACATGAAGTAGCAGGAAGAAAGAGGAGGGAAGAAGCTGGGTGGGAAAGAGAAAAGGAGTCGTGGAGAGACCAGACCCAATGGCGTACGGTTCTCAGAGTAGGGCGGATAGATTGGTGGGCAGAAAGGGAGGTGGGGTGGGAAGGTAGCAGCAGGCACACTCAGAGGGCAGAGGCAGCTGGGTGGAATGCAAGACATGCCTTGGGTCCGTTTGGCACCTCACATCTCCATGTTTGACGATGCAGGCAGTTCATCACTTAGCCTTATGAGGGTGAGAGCTCTCTCAGGAGGCAATGTTTTAAGTGCTTTTACACCACAATGTGAATGAGCCGTGTGATGGTAGTGACATTAGGGGGTGTTAGGAGCAAGTTATATCAAGAAAAAAAAAAAAAAGAAAAAAAAAGGGAAAGTCGGGATGGCTCAGCAGGTTAAGTGCTCGCTTTGAAGCCCCAGGGACCAGGGATCGAATCCCGGCCCCGGCCCATGCGGACCCACATGCTGAACTGGGGTGTGCCCTCAGTTCAGTTCTTGTCAGGACCTATGTGGGAGGCTCCCGGCCCAGTTCCTGCCCTGCTCAGCCCTGTGCCCGCCTGTGGAGTGAAACTATATGGAAAACTAATGTCAACCATGGAGACTGCTCTGGGCTCTCCCCCTTCTCTCTGTCTCTCTCTGTCTCTGTTTCTCTCTGTCTGTCAAAACTCAATAAAATAAATCTTTAAAAAATAAAATAAAATAAAATAAAGCAAGTGAGGGAGTATGAGAGGAGGCACAAGGAGGAGTGAATGAATGCCCAAAAGAGGTCACCTGTGTCTTTCCCATTACTCTAATCCTAGTGCCCCAGGGCTGCATCTGGGTGGTCCTGTCCCCACAGAAACACTGAGGACAACATGCAGGAAGGATGCTAGAGGCAGGTGGGGGTGGGGCCAGGCTTGAGGGAAAAGCACAGGTGGAGGGCGTGTGTAAATTTGGAGATATTGGTAGAAGACTGGTTCAGGGACAAGTGCCCAAAGCAGACGTTTTTAGGGAAAAGTGGATGGAAATGAGATTTGAAAGGAAAGTGGGTTCACATTTCACAGGCAAAACATGAAGAATCTTAAGCACACACTATGGAGCTCAGACTTGATTTTGTAGATCGCCAGACAGAAGCCCTGGAACTTTCTGAGCAGGGGTCACCGCCTGTCCCCTCCTGTGCTTATGCTGTGCCCTATAGACGTTTCTAGAGACATTCCTACCATTGCATCTCAGCGGCCTGCCAGTCTTGTGTGTATGCATGAGAGATTAAATTCCTGCCGTCTCATCATTGTCTTGACACCCCTGCCCATGCCCCATGCCACAAGGTAGCAGTTTAATATATGTTTGTGAATGAATGGATGGACAGATGAATAAACTACAAATTGAGAGGAGAGACTGGTTTGGGACAGGAGGATTTTTCTTTTTTTGCTGTTGTTTGTTTTTGTTGCTGTTGCTTTTTATTTTTTTTATTTTTATTATTATTTTTTATTGTTTTTGACAGAGAAAGAGAGAGAGAGACAGAGAGACAGAGAGACAGAGACAGAGAGAGAACTGAACTGGGGGCACTCCGCAGTTCAGCACATGGTTTCGCACGGGCCTGGGCCAGGATTTGATCCTGGGTCCCCAGCGCTGCAAAGTGAGCACTTAACCCCCTGAGCCATCCTGGCTTCCCCTGATGTTGCTTTTTAGATCTATAAGCAATTGCAAAGATAGTGCAGCAAATTCCTGGATAGCCTTCCCCTGCCTTCCTCTAGTGTTAGCCTCTTAGACAGCCAGACTAGACTTATCAAAACTAGAAAGTTAGCATTAGCACATTAGCTTTGCAGAAGAGAGGAGGGCGTGGAAAGGGAGGGTGAAGAAAACTAGCACTCTGGACCTCATTTCCTTTGTGCTTCCTGTCACCCCAGGAAGAGAAGTCTGACCCTCCACTCTCTGCAGATAAGGAACTTGTGACCTGAGAGGCTATGGAACCGCTCGAAGAACATCCCTTTGAAAAGCAGTGAAACTGAGATTCGAATTCAGGCAGGTCTACATGCATTTGGCTCCCGAACTTGTGCCTTTCTGTGACGAGGTTTTGGGGTGTTTCAGGGGGACTGGAACTTCTCGCCCATACGCCGTGTTTTCTTAGCGGTGGATTTGATCCCTAGGGCTGCCACAGTGAATGCCCGCAGACACAGTGGCTTAAGGCATCAGCAGCTGACTCTCTGCCAGGTCTGGGGCCAGATGTCTAAAATCAAGTGTCTTTCCGCAGGCTCCCGGAGAACCCTGCCCTGCCTCCTGCAGCTCCTGTGACTCCAGGGCTCCTGGGGCCTGTGACAGCATGACCCCAGCCGCTGCCTCCATCCTCCTGGGGCCATATTGCTGGGTCTCTGTCCCTTCTCATCTCGTATGAGGACTCTTGTCCTTGGAATTAGGACCCTCAGATCTTCATGCGTCTTACATCTGTAAAGATCCCTTTTGCACAGAACCTCCCGTTCACAAGGTCCAGGTGGACATAGCTTAAGCAGGCCGCTACTCAGCTTACTGCAGGGAGCTTGGTGCAGCGTGCAGACCACAGAGGCTCTGCAATATGCTCCCCCTTCACTCTCAGAGTCAGCCTCCTCCAGCGTTTTACCATCACTGGTCTTATTTTCTTCTCACAACAGCCTGACTAAACAATGAGAAGGAAGGGGAAGCTGGGATGGCTCAGCAGGTTAAGTGCTTGATTTGCAGCCCGAGGGCCTGAGGATCGAATCTGAGCCCCGGCCCATGCGGACCCATGTGCTGAACTGGGGTGTGCTTCCCATGTTCAGTTCTTGCCCTCCAGTTCCACCCCTGGCTTAAGGGGGCATGCCTCCCCTTGGGGTGGCCCCCAGCCCAGTTCCTGCCCTGTGCTGCCCCCACCCACCTGTGTGGAATGAAACCATGTCGAAAACTGATGACGTACAACTATGGAGACTGCTCTGGGCCCTCCCCCTTCTCTCTGTCTCTCTCTGTCTCTGTCACAAACAATAAAAGAAATCTTAAAGAATGAGAAGGAAGTGCTGGTGCTTGTCCCCTAGAGACAGGGAAACAAGGTCCAAACTGAAAAGTTACCGGAGGGTCTCACAGCCAGGCTGGAACTAGCCTTCAGCTGGCTGTAGGGTGAGTGAGGGAGGGGCCCTTTTCTTTACCAACCGAAACAGATCCTGGTTCCAGACTGTGTGAAATAGTAGTGGCTTCCCTCTCCTGAACGTCGAGGCCAATTTCTTATTCCTGCAGTTTGACCCTGTGCTAAGAGAATCTTACCTAAAAAGGCCTTCAGCTGATGGCTGTGGTCACATGGCTGCAAGTGGACAGTTTTCATAAATGGGGCCATTAAGAAAACGGGTTGGGGAAGCCGGGATGGCTCAGTGGGTTGGGCGCTCACTTTGCAGCCCCGGGGACCGAGGATCAAATCCCGGCCCCGGCCCGTGTGGAACCATATGCTGAACTGGGAGCTCCCCCAGTTCAGTTCTCTCTCTGTATCTCTCTCTCTCTTTCTCACGCTCTGTCAAAAATAAATAAATAAAAATAAATAAAAATAAATAAAAAGAAAAAAGAAAACGGGTTGCTGGCTTTCAGAGAACTAAGGGGCCCCCCTCTCCCGTTTCTGATGTTCCTGGCCGGCTGGGACAGTGGCGGTGGGTGCCTGGGGCTCCCCCTTGCTGGCCACCTTCAGGGCTCATCACCAATCCCTGCGTGAGTGATGCTTCTTACATGTGTGAGGGACCCATGAAGCCTTGAGCCTGAGTCTGTGGTGTGGCCCTCCGCATGGGCACTGGGGAGGGGGCGTTCTGAGGTGGTAAGCGGGTGGGCCTGGGGACTGGACAAGGAGGTATGTTTTAGCGTGAATACGTCTTAGGTGCCAGGAGAAGGATTCGGGCATATTTAGAGGCCCCTTAGTATTCAAATGAGGTGTCAAGTCAGCCCCGCCCCTTATAACTTGGAGGAGCTGCTTCTCTGTGCTGGGACCCAGATGTCTGACATGTGTTTGCTGGGAAGTGGAGGAAGGAGGAGGCAGAGTGGAGCAGAGAAGGGAAAGTGGGAGGAGAGAAGGAGGAGGAGGAAAAGGAAGAGGATGAAAGAGAAATCGATCAGGGAAGAAGGACTGGAGAAAGGAGGGAAAGATAAATACAAGGGAGGAAAGAGGAATTAAAGGAGAGGAAGGAGTTATTGGTTCTTTATGAGGGGAAACTCAATTGACTTAGAAGAACAGGCAGCCTTTGATCAGCATGCCCCGCTGGGAGGATGCGCTTTGAAACCTTGAGCACTGAAAAATGTAAGATGCTCCCAGCCATGTCATCATCACCATACTCGTGATAATAATTATGTTCATCTAACTTCTTCTTTTCTTTGTGGTATTTAAAATAGCAAATATTAGCTTCTTCCAAAAAAGATGTGTTTCAATGACCCTCCTTTGCTAATGCTCTCAGCACAGGCGTATCAGCTAGAACAAACCAAACAGAGACGCATCTGCCCGATGAGGGTGACATCACCCATGAGAGTCCTTATATTTGCTCGGTAGTTTCAAATATGGAAAGCCAGTTCACACACACTACATGACTGGATCCTATGAAGGAAGACAAAGCAGGTGCTTGTTTTTAATTGGAAAACATACAGCTAAAGGAAAACAAAACCTTCATTCAGTCTCATCATCCAACTATCTACCTTTCTCCAGGGTGTCTAATAATGATGCATATATGAGAGGAGTATGCAACCTAAAGAAGACCGTTCTGCCTCCAAGTTGTCCAAGAACGGAAGACCCAGCTTCGGGAAGAAGTGAGTAGCTCATCAATAGAGGGTGTTGTGGTTTCAATGGCACCCCCACTCACGTACTAAAGACAGGTCCACATCCTCACCCACAGGACCTGTGAATGTGCCTTATTTAGCAATAAGGTCTTTGCAGGTGTAACTAAGTTAAGGATCTGGAGATGAGCTCATCTTGGGTTCCAGGAAGGCCCTAAATCTAATGACTGGTGTCCTGGTAAGAGAAGCAAGAGGCACATTTGAGACACAGATGAGGGGAAGACAGCAGAGACTGGAGTTATGTTGCCACAAGCCAAGGAGTACTAGAACCACCAGAAGCGGGTGTGTCAGGAAGGATTCTCTCTAGAGCAAGCTTATCCAACCCACAGACCACAGGCCACAGGCTGCCCAGGACAGCTCTGAATGGGGCCCAACACAAATTCATAAACTTTCTTAAAATATTATAAGATTTTTTTGTGTGATTCCTTTTTAGTTCATCAGCTATCATTAGCGTTAGTGTAATCTTCTTCCAATGTGGCCCAGGGAAGCCAAAAGATTGGACACCCAAAGCTAGAAAAAAAAAAACCACAACACTGCAGTGCATTAGAAGCTGAAACAGATAAGATTAGGTTTGCTGTATAAATAGAAAAGTGAAAATAACAGTGTTTTAAAAATTTAGAGATTTGTTTTTCTCTCACATAGAAGAAATCTGAGATAAACAATGAATGAGTCCCCAAGGCTGTACCATATTGTCATACAGGACTCTGGCTCATTCTATGCTTTTGTTCCATGATATTTTTTATAAGGCTTCATTGTTAAAGTTGGCCTCATGGTCCAAGATGGCTGCTGGAGCTCCAACCATCATGTCCACATGACACAATGAAAGAAGGGCAAAGTGTTTCCACCACTTTTTGCACTACTTTTAAGAAACTCTCTTATAAGTCTTATCAGACAACGTGTACACCCATATTATTGGCTGCCTTTAGCAACAGTGAGGCTGGGGAATGTACTGTTTGTATTGCTGCCAGAATAAAATCAGAATCTATTATTAAGTAAAGGGGAAACAGACATTAGATAAGCAATCAATAGGAAGCCAAAGGTAGAGAGTGTTTCATATAGGAAAGAAGAGTCAATAGCAGTGGTTGTAAAAGTGTGGTCACCAAACCAGCAGCTTCAGCAGCACCTGGGAATTTGTTAGTTTCTACTGCATCAGACATGGTGTACTATAAACATGAGATAAAAAGACAAGAAAGACAAGTGTCTGCTCTCAAGAAGCTCGCATGCACTCTTAAGAGGTGAGGTGGCTGGGAGAAATACAGTACATGCAACTGAGAGTTATGGGGGTAGATGTGGGTGCAAGTCCCCATGGGGCACACAGGCCAGCTCTCTCTAGGAGAAGCAGGAGCCAGGATTTCCCTCTGTTGGCTCCTGTTCTAGATTTGAAGTTTTTCAAGGATGGGGAAAATTCATCTCTGTGTTACAGACATCCTTCCTCTCTCTCTTACTGACAACTGGTAGAACCTACAGACCTTGAGAGATGATAGTTCTGCTGCTGCTGAAGCCAGTGAAGCCACAGACAGCAACTGAATATGCAGAACTCCTGCTTGATTTGCAGACCCGCGTCAGTATCCAAAGGTCAACCCCGACCCGTAACTATCACTTTGGTTAGAGGTGCATGTGTGTGTGACATCTGGAGAACATTAAGAAAGTAAAACCCCAACCCCATCACACTGAAACATATCATTATTATTATACCTGGGTACCCCATAAAAAATTCTCTTTGACTCAGAAAGGAACTATTAGTTCCTACACCTGTTGTTGGCTGTTACCAAGTGACTTCCTATGGTCTTTGGTCAGTTGCACTTCCCCCGTTCTTTTGCCATTTTCTTCCTTACAGTCATTGTGAATTCCTCCCAAGCACCATTCATCTACAAAACGTGGTGATACACTCCCATGATAATATCCAGGGATGGCAATTGGGACTGTGTCTTCTATTCCCATTGTAAACATGTCTGCCCAGGGAGCTGCTCTTCTGTGGAATTCATCACCCTATCAGGAGATGAAGGACAGACGACCTACAGGATGACCACACTGTGTTGTGCATGGGACATAGGCTGACTGGAATACAGAGTTAAAGTAGGATGGATAAGGATTTTGTATCTTAGCTGAACTGTGTAGACTTCCTTTGTCCTAACCAGCCACATGAACTTGGACAAATATGCCCCTTCTCTAGACCTCCATTTCTTCTTCTGTAAAATGGACGAGGTGGATTAGAAGCCTCTGGTGACAGCTGATAAGGAAGAGGCACTTTAAGCTGTTGAGAGGTGTGTGGAAAGGTTTTCTAGAAAATATGAATCTGGACCATAGACTAGATGATGTTGAGAAAGTTTAGATCAGGGAATTCCCTTCAGAAGCGATTTCAGGCTGCTTTCTACTTGGTCCATTGGTCCCTGACCCCTGGACCTGACACAAGGGATGATACCTCTCTGTCCCAGGCTGACCAGACATCCCGTTTTAAGCAGGACAGAAAATAATGGTACTGTCCCGTTTGAAATGGTACATATGATCAGCCTAATCTCATTGGACTAAATTCAAAGTGTCAGCCTGCTCTGTCCCTATCACTGCTGTCCCCTTCCTCCAAGTCAGAATTCCACATCAGATATGCTTTATATTCTTTACTACTTCAAAACTGCAGTAATGATCAGACCTGCCTGTAGATCATGGTATTTAATGTGTTGTAGAAAAAAGCACATGGATCATTGTATCACAGATTTGGTTTTTACTGTTTCATGCACTTAAAATATTTTTCTGAGCCCCTAGACTTCATCAGACTGTTAACAAGGTTCATGGCACAGATAAGGTTCAGAAACCTTCTCTAATGGCCATGACAGATCTCCCAGAGTAGGGGTCTGGGGACGTCCTGAGAAGGCTGTGAATCTGTTGAGAAAAACTTCAGTACATTTTTGGTTAAAAAAGGTGTGTGTGGGGGGGTTACGATTCTATTCTGAATGGGAAAGTTGTGGCATTGAGCTGGGCCATTCAGCGCAGGTTGTCCAGAGACGAAGAAACTCATATTGTGAAGGGTTTCTGCCTCCCCAGGGGGTCGGGTCCAGGGCTGGGAAGTGAGGGCAGGGAAAGGAGCAGTGTGCATGCTCTCCTGCCCGCTCAGACATGTCTGTTCCAGTACAGAGTTAGTCCCTACTTGAGGACTCAAGAGCAAGTCATCGAGAGGAAGGGGTAGCAGCCCAGAGGAACAATACTGAGCTGTGGATGGATGGCCAGAGACTACCTAGACAGAGGGGCCCAGCAGGACCCACTGGACTCACCATTCCAGAGCAGTTCCAGAAACCCTCAGCAAGGAGACCTGATGGAAACTAGACCCCTGCAGCCGTGGAGCTAGGCTGCGTGACCACACGACACTGAATCTAAAATGCCATGTGGCTTTAAGATGCCTCATAACTTTATGCATCACCAGGAGAGGGGGAAACAAAACAAAACAAAGGCTGCCAATTATAGTTATGAGCCACCATCAGTTGTGGGAAGGATCCTGATTTCAGACATGTTAAGATGTGAATAAATGTGTCCCTCAGAATTGAAGATAGATGGTAGTTAAATTTTTAATTGAAGGGTGGCTCCATCCTCAAGATGGGCAGCCTTGGTTTTCTCCTCTGGTATGAGCCCCAGTGAGAGAACCAGTCCTACGTCCCGGCCATTTCTGCTTCCCCAGCATCACACGTAACATCTCTTTCATGGTAGACGCTCCAGAAATGTTTGCCGTATTAGTAACTGACTGGCTGAATGTCAGCTGAGACAGCGAGTTGATGAAAGGTGTGATTCTGTGACACACCAGGTGAGGTGCGGAGTGAAGGAGGACATCCAGCCCAGGGGGAAGGCTTCAGCCATCAGTGACATTTTTAGGTCGTTTAGCTCATGGTGATAATACAAAGCAGACTGACTTTTAAAACATTATGTCATTGTTTTTAAATCCTCTGCCCACGCTATATTCCCTTATTGCTTGCACCCAGTGTAGAAGATTCCCTCCAGCCTTTTGTGTGCCTCATGCAATGAATGAAAGGGGAAGCTCCAATTTACGCCACAATGAATGAAACCAGCATAAACGTGACCAGACCCCTCTGGTTGCCAATGCAAGTGGTCGTGCCCTCCCTTTGTTTAAGATTTTGCCCTGAAGCCCTGTGGATGCTAAGGAGCACCGAGAAGATGCACTGAATACAGAAGGTGCACAGAACCAACAGACCACTCTTAAGTAGTGCCATCACTGTCCCCTCCTTGTCTCACTACGGCGGATTCAGCACCACCATTCTCATAAGAAATGATTCCCAGAGGAAGCCACTGGGCATTTGCTTAATGACTTTTGAGGGATCCTATGCTTTTGGCACCACAAGTTGGGTGAGGACAGTGTCTCAATGGTGCCGCTACCCCTGTCGGCGCTGCCTCCCAGCCCAGCCTCCTGGGGACTGTCCTGGCAAGCTTGCTGAAGGGGTGATGGGGACAGGGAGACGGGGAGGTACTGACAGCAGCCAGGTGGCTTGTTGGGATGACTTGGGAGGCCTGGGGCAGCCCTGTGCTCATGAGTCATGACAGCTAAGTTTAGTCTGGCTTCAGTAGCAGAACAGATGGGCAGGGAGAGTGAAGACATTGTGCTGGATCTCAGCCCAGCAGGCCCTGTCCAGTTGGTCAGCCTTGGGGCTGAGCCAAAGCGGCCAGGTCTGAGCTGACACTGACACACACATGGAACAGTGCTCCCAGGTCCCGGGAAAGGCAGGCAGGGGACAGGAATCCCTGAGTGCCTGTCCTTCCTTCTCCACTCACGCATTCACGAGCTTTCACTGAGTACCAGTTACACAAAAGTCAATACAATAAGCCCCTCGCTCCAAGAGCTTACAATCTAAATAGAAGGAGACCATAGCTGCATAGTTACACCCACAAGATGCAAATAGGTGGGAAATGGACAGGAAACAATGGCTGAAACTTGGACCCTGTTTTCCAATTAATAAGAGATTTTCTCAAATCTATCATGTTATTTGTTGCACACGAAGTTGTTCATTATTCCCAACTTACAGATCAGTGCATTGAGAAGTAAAGTAAGCTGCCCAACATCCCAGAGGAAATAGATTGAGTGAGCTGAGAATGGAGGAAAATTCCTCCCTCAATTGCCAATTCAAAATCTTTTTCATATTTTTATACCACTCTGATGCCCTTTTGTGTTTTTTTAGCTGGGCCATGAAGGACATGTTTGGTTAGGAGTAGGTGTGGTGTAAGAGTCTTAGTTCACAATGGTGTTGGTACTTGAACAATCTTGGCATCTTCTGGCCTGATCAGTCTCTCAGCTTCTGTCACCCACTCCAAGACATTGTTGTATTTTTTTTTCCTTCCAAATGTGCTTTAGCCTCTTTATATTGTTTCTTGCTTCTTCAGGAATCATATTTCTCTCTCCATCTCTGGAAGCGACCTTGGTATAAAATAGCAGGGCCTGTGTCCTAGACAAGGGGGGCGGGCAATGGTCTAGACAAGGGGAATGGGCCATTTGGAAGAAAAGGTGGGTTTCATTTTGTTTGGAGGTGCTAGGAGAGTACCATGATATATTCCTCAAAGCCTTCCCCAAACCATGAGTTCCTTCCCCGTCTCTCTCAGGGTATGGGTTTGAATTCAGCATAGGGACACCCATGTCATTCTGCATACCAGAAACTCAAGCCCACATGCCATTTCTTCAGGGAAACCCATTCTCCCCCCGGGGAGGGGGAGGCCACGATGAATCACTGGGACTGGAATCCAGAGGACAGGCCTCTTTCAAGTTCATGTTATACTTTTGGAGGCAAGAACTGCAATCAGATCGTGTTGTTCCAGGGTCTGTTATGATTCTCTGACGGTCACTTCCTGGGTTTTCTAGCCTGAATTCAAACATGCTCCCTGGTTTCCCCTCAGACATGGCTCTTGCTCATTTCCAAACTCTAGCTTTTAACACAAAACATAAAAGTGTCTGTAAGACAAGCTCTGGCCACTCTTCTGATCAGGAGCAATGAATCCTGGCAGGTGTCACTTCCTAATGAGATGATTTGGCCATTTTCTGGATGTGGCTGAAAGTGGGCTGGAGGGGAGGGGCAGCGTGTGGTTGGATGGGTGGTGGGGCAGGGTAGGAACACCATTGTAGTTTATTGATAGTCGACAGGATGACATTCTTGTTTCATCACATGATGAGTGTTTTCAAGGCGCTGAGCCAAGACCAGCCATAAACCTGTCGGGGGGCGGGGGGGGGGGAGGATATCGCCATGAAATATTCCCCGTGCTCACAAAGCAGATGCCCAGGGAGGCAGCGCAGGCCACCTGACTCACTCCTCATGGCAGCCATAATGCACATGATCTGGAGAAGGTGGAGGTGGTGGGCTGGCTTCTTCAAGCCAGTTGGTGACAGAGCCAGGATTGGACCCCAGGGCTGTTGAATCCCGAGTTCATGTGCTTTTCACAACCCCACAGTGTAGACATGCAGGTGACAGTCATCCTGGTTCTAGCTCTACTACTAATTAGTTTTGTGATTTATGTTTCTTATCCTCTCTGGGCTTCCATTCTCTTCTCTGTACCATACAGTTAGGGAAAAGCTGACCTCTACCTCCCTGAAGGCGGGGACTGTATCCCTAGGGCATAGAGAGCTGCCTGGCAGGAGGTGCAACATGAGTACCTATAGAAGGAATGCATCAATGTTCCACAGTTCTGTGAATGTCCATTTTCATTTTAGCTCCAGGTCTTTAAATCTCTTCAGTGCTTTGCATGTGGTCTTCCACACTCTGCCTGTTTTATAGGGTGAGCCTTTATAGGAAACTGGGTTTAGTTCATTCTATTTAACATGCTGCCTATTCCAACACACTTGTAACAAGAGGCTTAACTTGTTCTACAACAGAGATGATGGTGATGCTGGTGAGTATGTGGAAACCTTGGGTGTTAAGACTCCCTTCCACTTAAACCAATGGTTCTTTTTAAACTATGTTTGAAGCGCATGAGAAGTTATATGTCCATGAGTGTGTGTGGCCTATTCTTTAGTGTAGTGGACCTATATTATGTTTGCTTTCCCAACATCTGTTTCCTTTCTTCTTTTAATACCTCCATTTTCTTTACGTAACACTCTTCCCTCAGGGTTTTGTTGGTGTGAACCAATAACTTCATATGTTTAGTTAAACCAGTTTGGGTTGGGTTTATTGTCACTTGCCACTGAAAGCGTGATAACATTTCATTACACCGTGAAGCTTCGAATAGTTAGAACTAGAGAGCTTTTCTTCATTCCTCTGCATCTCTGCTCATTGTCAAGTCCTAAGTTCCGTGAATGCCTGAGTCCTGGTTTTGTCTTCTCCAGCCTATTGAATGAATGCAAATGAATGAACAAATCTCCTTTTAAAACTATCTTAAGGGGAAGAGGGATGGCTCAGAAAGTTGAGTGCTCTCTTTGCAGCCCCAGGGACCAGGGATTGACTCCAATCGGACCCCTGTGCTGAGCTAGAGTGTGCTCCCCAGGCAGGAGGCCTCCAGTTCAGGCTCACCCCCGGGTTCAGCCCCTGGCTCAAGGGGTCATGCCTCCCAGGCAAGAGGCCCCCAGCCCAGTTTCTGCCCTGTGCAGCCCCACCGACGTGTGTGGAGCAAAACCGTGTCAAAAAACAATGACGTGAAACCATGGAGACTGCTCTGGGCCCTCCCCCTTCTCTCTGTCTCTCTCTGTCTCTTTCAAAAACAATAAATAAATCTTTAAAATATATATCTTAAAAGAAAATGAGCTTGATCTATAGAGTCCAGCAGAAGTAATGCCCCTTTTTACGAGTTGATAATCTATAATACACCAAATCTTTTATTACAAAACCAAAAGCATGCATGATTTTGCTATACTACTTATAAAAGGGGCATTATTTCTGCCAGACCCTGTATTTTAAGCAAAACATAGATGAGCTCAACTTCTGAACACTGAACAATGACAGATTTTGAAAGAGAACTGAAAGAAAGTTCCTAGTAGGCTCTTTGAAAAAACATAATAGGATGGATCCGGGGTGGGGGAGGGCTGGGGGGGAGAGGAATAAATTAACTTTCTATTTTCATATAGTCCTTAGACTCTAAAAATTCATTGATGAGAATCTTTGTTATTAAAGAAGTAAAGAAAAATGGGAATTTTCTAAAGGTATTTGTGTCACAAATCAAAGTAGGCATAGGACTATTTGAGAGTAAATTAAGCAAACCAACACTTACCCCAAAGCAAGACAACCCAATCACAATCTCATGCTTTAGGTCTGGGGACCTTATTGGAGGTCAGGGTCCTGTGTACTCAGCTTGGTCATTTGGTCAGAGTAGAGGCATAACCCTAACAGGTGGAATTGTGACTATGGAAACCAATAGCTTGTATTCTGTTACTTGTGAAATACAATCTGCTATCTTTGTTCCCACACTAATGTTGAACTTTAATACCTAATTCAGAAAACCCTAGTATGGGTCAAGGAATGAACTGGACTACTGTTGTGAAACAGTGTCTAGGGGTCTGTTTGTTGCAGGGGCCAGGGAGAGGGTAGAAAGAGCCCACATTTCTGACTCCTAATCTAGCGGTTGTTGACAATACTGCACTGTCTCCTCTAGCCAGTGCCGCTCAATTTAGCACAGAATTATTCTCAATGGCTGTGCACATTAGTTTCTTTCACTTTGAAAGCAGGAACCCCATGTTATAATCTTTGAATCTCACAAGTGCCTAGCTCAGTGCAAAAAAAGAAGGGCTTACTGATTGCCATGAATTGACAGATTTTCATTTACAAGGTATGGGCACCAGCATGCCTTCAACCTACCATGTAACTAAGCATCAGATGCCAGCGTCCAGCCTACAAATCACCCAGGAGAAGGAGCTGACTTAGGCCCTAGAAATTTCTGGTATTTATGACTTTTTATTTTTGTCCTTAGTGGGGAAAAAAATTAGGGAGACCAACCCATTTGGGTTGTAAATAGGGAGCCAGCAGGAATGGGGCAGGCAAAGAGCGGTTATAAATGCTAAAGAATTCCAGCAGACATGTTTGCAGGGTTGGCCTTTTAAAGGAGGGATAGAAATATTGAGTGTGTGCATGTGCAAGCTCGCACATAAGAATATATTCAAGGACCTATGCTGGTAATTCCTAGAAAGACAAGTAAATGTGCAAGGTAAACAAAAAACCTGGGGCATATATATGCATGCAATAGATCTTATTTTTAAAAGAAAAAATATGAGCAATATTATTCACTTTGGATATTTTTCTTTTTTAGAAGTTAGAGGGTCTTTTCTGCACTTGTCCAACCACATTCTTGGTTGATCATTGAATCAATGCTTGGCCCAATATAGCGCTAGGCTGAGGCCAGGAATTATTAGCCTGACATTGTCCTCGCCACAGATGGTCTGATGGATGGGACTGGACCACTTTAACAAGCAGAGGAAATGTGATTCCTGAAGAGGACCATAGTTTAGGGGCTGCATCATGGCCCTAAAAGCAACCAGCATCCTTGAAAAGATGGTAAATGGCAGATATTTGACTTTTTTTATTTGATCACCCCTTTTTGAGTATTTCTCTTTTTCATTACTCCAGGCTAATAAGAACGGCAATGTTGTAGACAGGCAACAGACATATTGGTAAATTCTGGGAGTCTGTGTGGATGTGTGGGTGTGTGCATGTACGTGAGGGCAGGGCACACAAATACAGAGAAGGAAGAGAGAAGAAATTTCTTACAATTGATGGTGAAGAGCATTATTAATACTGATTTAGCTATTTACTTCTTGGGCTCCTATAACTACAGAGTCAAATCTTCTCATTCTTAGGAGTTTGTGAATATTGACTCCCTTTCTCAGAGACAGGAAAGATGCGGGTTTGGGTTCAGGTCAAATTTTATTATTTCATGATTGATCTAGACAAAAGGAAGTTGTTTTTTTGTTTGTTTGTTTTTAACTAGGCTTCAGAAAATGAGGCCGAATTTATGAAATGCCCCTTGGCTCTATCATCAGGTACTTTTGAGAGAATTAATCACAGACCCCTGAGTAAAGGGCGCTGGGGAGCAAGCTCGAGGGAGGAGGCGTGGCTGAACTTGGCGGAGGGAAAGCAAGAGAGAACGTGGATGCACCACCTCAGCCCTCAGCCCTGGACTCGCCCGCAGTCTCTGCTCTGCTTTCGGGAGAACCAGGCTGTCTCTCCCTCTTCCAATCTGTGCTGAACACCGGGGCCCTGTTCATCCTGTTACATCACTGCTCGCTTCTCATCACACCTCTTCTGAAGAGTCAGAGGGGCTCCCGATCGCCGGCTACATCAAAGCCGGGCTCCCCTGCCCCGCTTGCCGCGACTTCCGGAGCTCGGCCCTTCCCAGCCAGTCCAGCTTGATCGCCCCCGGATCCCAGTCATCGCCTCCCTTCCAGCAGCCAAGACTCCTCACGGCTTCCTGCACAGATGGAGCCTTCCCTGCCTCGCTGCTTCGCTCGTGCTGTGCTTCCTGGTGGGATTCTGTGCCACTTCCCTCTGCCCAGTTTCCCCCTGACTGTTAGGGCCTGTGTCCAGCCCCACCTTCTCTGTACATGCAGCCCCCTCTGGCTCCTCCAGTCCTCTCTGACGTTCTCTGAATCCAGTGACTGTTGGTAGATGTTTAACAACAGGCTCTCCCCGGGGAGTGGAAGGGTGCGGGTGGCAGAGGAATAAGTGTATTCATATACATACATGAGTTTATGATACATTTTAGTGATATAAAGATGTGGCATATATATTATTTAGCCATAAAAAAGAATGAACTTCGCCATTTGCAACAACATGGGTGGGCCTAAAGGGTATCATACTGAGTGAAATAAGTCAGACCGAGAAAGGCAAATATGATTTCACTGATATGTGAAATCTAAAAAAATAAAATAAAATAGAAACAGACACATACATAGACATACACATAGAGAACAAGCTGATGATTGCCAAAGAGGAGGGGATGGAAATTAAAAAAAAGAAAAAAAAAAAAGGTAGAGGGACCAACAACAAAAAAAGATGTAATTTATTCCCATGCAAATTCATAAACCCTAGATTAAGAAGCCCTTCAACGAATTCTAGTATTACTTGAGAAACCATGTGACACATTCTAACTCAAAAATTTTATAATAAAAAAAGAATATATAGTACACCATTTACAAATACTAATGAAACATAACAATATTTTTATTGTAAATTCTGTGTAGCCAATTGATTTTCACAAAACGCTTTCACTGGTATTTATCCAACTCCTGAATCTGTAGCCAATCTATGCTTCCATGTACATACAAGTGTTGCTCTGACATGAATGCTGGTTGATAGTCTAGTAAATAAAATAAAAGTGAAATAACGACATCTTTCACAATTTCACTTGTTTTTCAGTGACATGAGAGGCTTCTTTGCTAAAATGGATAATAGTTTTCAAATACTCTGGGGTTGTGTGTGTGTTATTCACAATGTAGTGATTACAGACACTCCTAATTTAGCTTGCATTATTACTATTTTCTCTATCACTTTGTTAAGTCTAGGCAAGCAACAAATCAAGCGCTAATTGGTAGCATTTGCCAATTTCTGTGGTATAAATAGTCCCGCCGTGGCCAATGTGGAGCTACTGATGCAATGTGGCTGAAGTTGCGAGATGGGCAGCAGCTCACACAGTACTCCCACCATACACGTGCAATAGACATAACTAAGCTCAAGTGCATTGATAATAGAAAGCGTTGTAACATAATAGGAAGTGATGAATTTTGAGTACTTATAACTTTGGTTTTGAACATATTTAGCTGTAAGTTTATATAATGTAGTTTTTAATATTGGCTGACAACATTCCTGAAAATGCACTAATCAGATCTTGCAAGCCAGGTGTCAGTACAAGCTGACTCTATCACACTCCTGTCAACTCCAATATTTAGAAAACTACTGTGTGCCAAGCACCACGAGAGGCGCTGTGGATGAAGTGGTCGGTAATCCCAGCCTTGTCCTCAAGAATCTCATGATCCAGTGGGGACAACAGATGCGTTACCAGATAATGACAACAGATCTGTACTGTAATGGAGGCCTGAGTGGAGTATTGAGGATTCTGGAGGCCCTGGGAGAGGCGGCCATCAACTCATGGTATTCGTCAGCAAGGCTATATAGAGAAGACGACTTCACAGAATCCAGAAAGGGGATGAGGAATGTGTCAGGTGGAGTGGTTAGTCTGGACGTTGCAAGCATGGAAAGGAAAGCACACATGCAAAGACTCATGTTCTTTCGACATCAGGTAATGAGCCATGTCTGAGATGGGGTATGTGGTGCAGAACGGCCAGAGGTGAGAATATTTGGAAAAGCTGGAGGAAGATTACGAAGCAACTCTTAATCATTGCCACACACTTCAATGTTTAATCACTTTGTTTTTCTCCTGGGTGTACATACTCAAAATGTTTGCTTCTTCTGAAGATAAATCTTAACCTTCACCCATGTAATACTGAACCCAATTATCTGCCCTACTGGCTATGCAGAGCCAAAGGAACTTTTTAGACTATTAGTACATGGAACCCTTGTGGAACATTTTTTTCTCCTTGAATGCTCAACTCCTTTGATTACTTTTATTCTAGACAATAGGACACAACACTTTTGTTCCCTGTTATTGAGGTAGGCCAGCAGAGATGGTCCAGAGTGGCAAAAGCTAAAAAAGACTTGAAAATCAGGTATCTTTCAGAATCACACGCTTGGCCCGTAACAGGGATCAATGACAGGTGCAGCCTTTCTGTCCAGGCCTCTCCCACTATACCTGTGATTCTGCCTGAATTTCAACTCTTAGCCACGTGCTATTCACCCACCTGGGTGATTGTGTAGTTTTTTGGTGACATGGAAAACATTTGAAATGTAAAAGAACATTATGTGAATCGGGTTGATTGGCCTAAAAAGTTGAGCTAGCTTGACCAGGGAGCTCATAAAATATCTGAACAACCTTGTCAGAAACATTTGGAAACCAAAGCCATAACTACAAAAGGAAGATCTTTAAAACTGGTTTTGCTTTGTGTGTTTAATATATTCAATTAATATGAGAGTTTGGTTTCCAAACATACACAAGAAGTTTTTCATCAAAAGAAGGATTTTTGTTTTTTAAACTGGGTCTCAAGTTTCTAGTTGCTGCCTGTCACTTGATAGAAAATAGATGATTTTCAGTATTTTTAAAAACCAAGTGGAAAAGTAGATAAAATTGCTTTTTCTTCCAATATGAGCTGGAGGTATGTTTGTGGTGGCTTACATAGTACAATCTCCTTGGTAACAATGTGACAAGTGCAGAGAAGACAAGACACACTAAATGGCAGGGGAGCACACTCACTTTCCTGGCAGGAAAGCAAGAAGAATCCTATGGGGAAGGGGTTCTTGTCTCCATGGTGAACTGTGGAAGGAATCCAGAAAGAAAGCTGTGGAAACACTTGAGAGAAACCACCTAAAAAGCTATGTGTCCATGTGCATCAGGATTATGTGGAAGGGACAAGTGATAGGATACGTCTTTATTTGCTGTGTGGAAATACCCCTCAGCATCAGTTTGACAAGTAGAAAACCCACCTCAGGTAGTCCTTCCCATTTACCTTCACAACTCTCAAAAGATCCAGCTTGATTTTTCAACCAACCACCCAGAATTTTGCCCAACAAACTCTTCTTGGTCTAGGGGAGGAATAAAGGGAAAATGGAGTAGTGTGGATTCCAGCTTTGATGCCTCCCCTCCCCCCACTGCAATCTGGACTTTAATGATCGAGTCCACATCTAACCAGGATCTGCTCTTCATCCCAGGTGCACCTCCATTACAGTAATCAATACAGTGCTTTGTAACTTTCTGATTATTGATCTCTTGCTCTACTGGACCTCAAACATCTTGATATTAGTCATTATCTCTCAGCCATCCATTTCCAACTCTAAACACTAGCTTATACATGAAAGGATTTGATACATGTAGGACAAATAAATTTTGAAAAATGAGTTAGGTGACACTAGGCAAATCATTTTTCTCTCTGGGATTCAGTTTCTCTGTTTTTAAGATGGAGCATTGGTATAAAGTCTCTTCTAATTGTCATATTCTATGCTTCTCTCTGTATGATGTGTCTCTCTTCCACAATAATATAACTTCATAGGATTAGAAATCATGTCTTAAACTTTTGAAGAGAGTTTATTTAAATGCTGGCAGCTACTACTGATCAGAAGGCTGTTCTGATGACATATGCTCTCTGCCCTCATTTATTTAGATAAGGGTAGAAAAAAGTTAATGTAAAAGAAGACAGAAATCAAAAACATTTTTTGACTTTTTACAAATTTGACAGATTCATTTATTTATTTATTTTTAGTAGTTTTAGGTTTACAGAAAAAAATGAGCAGAAGGTACACAGTTTTCTCCTATATCTCCTTCCACGCACTAATACCCCTTCAGATTTCCCTATTATTAACATCTTGCACTACCCATTACGATACATCTGAGTACTATACTGAGGAGCCATTAGTGACATAATATTATTAACTAAAGTCAGTCGTTTATGTGAAATCTCTGTGTTGTACATTTCATGGGTTTTGATAAATGCATAATGACATATAGCCACAATTACAGTATCATACAGAATAATATAACTGCCCTAAAAATCTCCTGTGTTCGATCTATTCATCTTTCCCTGCTCCTTTCTCTCTTCTGGAAACCGCTGATCTTTTGCTTGTCTCTACAGTTTTATCTTATGCAGAATGTCATATAGTTGGAATCTACAGTATGTATCCTTTTCAGATTGACTTCTTTCACTTAGCAATACATGCATTTAAATTTCCTCCATGTCTTCTCATGGCTTGATAGCACATTTCTTTTTATTGTTGAATAATATTCCATTGTCTGGATGTACGACAGTTTCCTTATCTATTCATCTACTGAAGAACATCATGGTTGCTTCCAAGTTTTGGCATTTATGAATAAAGCTGCTATAAACATTCATGTGTAGGTCTTTGTGTGGACATAAGTTCTCAACTCATTTGGGTAAATAAATACCAAAGAATATGATTGCTAAATCATATGATAAGAGTATGCTTAGTTTTATAAGAAACTGTCAAACTGTCTTGCAAGTGGTCATACCATTTTACATTCCCCTCAGCAATGAAAGAGAGTTCCTATTGCTCCATATTCGTATATTTTATCTCCCTCATCAGCTCTCCTATATTCATTATCTTAATGAATGGAACCACCATCCATCTGGGCACTCAAGTCAAGTATATTCCACGTCCTCCTCTCTCCTTCACAACTTAAGCAGTCACTAAGTTCTGCTGATTTTTGGTCTTACATTTCTCTGAGATTCATTCCTTTTCTCTATCCTTTCTGCCTCTATTCATGAACAGCCTCCCTCTGGTTTGTCCCTACGCCGCATTGCAGTCAGCTATCCTTCAAAATTCCCTGTGGCTTCATCATTAAAAACAAAAACAAAAAAACAAAACAAAAAGAATACTCTGAAGTTCTCCCATTACCTTCAATTTAAAGTCCCAACTTCTCTGGATGGCTTGTAAGGTCTTTAGGAATCTTGCTTTGCTAACCACCCCTTACCTCATTAGCTGTTTTACTAACACAACTCCCAACTCCCTGCACATTACCTATATTATTGGTAGTATTTCCAGTTCCACAAACTTGCAAAGCTGTTGTAAACCCCTGCACATGCTGTTCCACTGCCCTGGAACTCATCAGTGGCTTTTCACCCCAGAGAACTCCTACTTAATTTCAAGAAGCAACTGAAACATCACCTCCCTTGACCGCTGGGAAAACTAAGGACTTCCTTCTTTGGTTCCTCACCGAGTCCCAACGTCTAGCTGAATTATACCCTCATCCCACCAGCCAGTGTATAGATCTGTCTTCCCCTCCCACCCTTATGTCTGTGAATTTCATTATTCTTTAAACCTAGACTACTTATAAAAGTTTACTGAATTACATTTTTGAAAGGGCAACTTGAGCTACTGTGCCTAAAATATGCCCTAATCACTTAAGAGAATGTAAAAACCTCTCAACCACTGGCTGATTTTACCACAGAGGCCTG
>PVKE010012639.1:0-31406 GCA_004027555.1 Craseonycteris thonglongyai
TTAAGCACTTGTCTTGCTGCCCTAGGGTCCAGGGATCAAGTCCTGCCCCAGCCTGTGCAGACCCATATGCTGAACTGGGGCGTGCTTCCCATGTGGGAAGCCCTGGTTCAGTTCCTGCCCTGCGTAGCCCCGCGTCTACCTGTGGGGAATGAAACTGTGTCAAAACTGATGAGATGCAACTATGGAGACTGCTCTGGGCCCTTCCCCTTCTCTCTGTCTCTCTCTCTCTCTGTCAAACAATAAAATAAATCGTAAAAAAAAAAAAAAAAAGAGTGCTGTTTAGTTATTGAATTAGCATCTACCTTTCAGAAGCCAATAGTGGAATGCCTCAAATCCTGTAATGTTCATCTTTTTTTTTTTTCCTAAGATTTATTTATTTATTTATTTGGTTTTTGACAGACAGAGATACAGACAGAGAGAGAGAGAGAGAAGGGGAAGGGCCCAGAGCAGTCTCCATAGTTGACAGCATTAGTTTTCCATATAGTTTCACTCCACAGGTGGGTGCGGGGCTGCGCAGGGTAGGAACTGGGCCAGGAACCTCCCGCATAGGCCCTGGAAAGAACTGAACTGGGGGGCACACTCCAGTTCAGCACATGGGTCCGCATGGGCCGGAGTCGGGATTCGATCCCTAGTCTCCGGGGCTGCAAAGTGAGCGCTTAACCCGCTGAGCCATCCCAGCTTCCCACAATTTTCATCATTTTTATCAATGACTTAGTTGAAGAGGTCATGCTCATTAGATCTGGGGATGACAGAAAGCCAGCTAGAAGGGACAGCAACTACACTGGATTACAGAATCAAAGCTAGAAATAACTGGGCAAGCTGGCAAGACAGACTGAATTGAACAAAATGAAATTAGGAATAAATGCAAGAGCTCTGCATTCGGATCCCAGGTAGCATCTATATAAGCATTGGGGTGGGTAAGCAGGCAATATAATTCAAGACCATGTTTAAAAGAGGTTTTTCCCCCCCAGTTGATTCTAAACTAAACAGGTATTATTGGTATAGATTCCTAATTTAACCTTACAAGGCTTCAACAGAAATACCGTATGAAATGTAGAACACAGAAAGCAATAATCTCACTCTACTTGTTGCTGATTAGACCTCCCTTGAAATTCTATATTTTCTTCATTAAGCATAAAGAAATTAGAGAAACAAGAGTGATAACGATAGCGAGGGTGCTGGAGCCACAATGGTCTATGAGGCAGGATGGATCAGTGAAAAGCGCGCTGGCCAGGAAGAGGGGAGCCAGATGATGACTTTAATGGGCTGGGAGATCCTGGCCAATCTCTCTCTCTGGAGCTGAAGAAGCATGAATGGTAGTGGCTGGCTGGGCTGTTCTCCCAGGTCTTGGCCCTCTGGTTAGGCCACATTGTAAGTGAATTCCTTTCTCCCTACCTCACCCATCCAAGGTGAGGCCCTTTGAGCCTCTAAGCAAAATTTCACACTCTTGAAATGCCATGAACATTCACAAATTATACCAATTCTTTCTCTTGGGAAGCCTTCAAAAGATCCTTTTTCTAACTCCCTGGGGAGCCAAGACATGACAATTCAGTTACATCACCCCACACAACACTTATTGAGGTAGGAAAGGAAAAGGCCAGAGAATAGGCTTTGACATCATAGGGGCCTGAGGTAAACACAATCTCTCCTACGAGCTTTGTGACCACTTACGTAAACTCCCTGAGACTCAGTTTCCTTGTTTAAGAAATCGAGTTAATACCAGGCTTTTAGTGATGTGACTATAAGGTGAGACAATGCATGGACAAGATGTCACACAATGTGGGCAACAAAGCAGGTACCCAATAAATGGTATCGCTGATGTTACTACCACACATACTACCACCACCTCCTCCTCTGCTGGCCAGGCACTGTGCAGATTGCAGTGGATACAGTGGAAAAGAAAACTCACCCTCTGCCTACACCAAGCTTATAGTTTAACCTGCACCATCCAGCTGAACTCCTTGTAACGATGGAAAGGTTCCAAATGTGTATTCTCCAGTATGGTAGCCAGAAGCCACAAGTGGCATTTAAACACTAGATATGTGATTGGTATGACTGAGGAACTGAATTAAAAACATTTTTTTTTTTTTTTTTTAGTTTTAATGAATTAAATGAAAGTGGAAATAGTCCCATGTGTAAATAGCACAGCTCTAGACACATTTCAGGTACATTTCTGAGACTGAGCAGAATAAAGATGCATCAAAAGAGAAATGCACACAAAGCACCCAGAATAGTACCTGGAAAGTTCTCTTACGTTTTCATTCATCCCATTTAATTATCTGCTTTATATAAGTGCTACGCGGGTGCTTGGGGGTGCGGTGCCAGCTGTCCCTTCAGGGAGCTCACTGGTTAGTGGGGGATCTGCACACAAGTGATTTCACCACAGTGAGGTAAGTGTATGCACAGGTGCAATGGGTATAGCAGAGAGAGGTCTCTAACCCAGATGAGCAGGAGGGCTGCCCAGGACATTTTAAGATCTGAGCAGTCTTGAATAAGTAGATCTTATAGTGAGGGCTCAATTGATATTCATTCCATTTACAACAGATTATATTCAGGGTCACTAAACCCACTGCTGGTGGCAGGGGTGGCTATGCGGCCTGCCAGGGAAAATGCATAACAAAAGCCAATTTGCTTTCAAATATTTCCCCTTTGTGTCTTTTGGTAGTGTCTAATTCAATTTCTAATTTCTCTTCTGTAGCCACTTTTTCTTCACCTGAAGACATTTTTTTTTTTTTTTTAGATTATTTTATTTTTTGACAGAGAGAAGGGGGAGGGCCCAGAACAGTCTCCATAGTTGTACAGCATCAGTTTTCAACAGTTTCATTACACACAGGTGGGCGGGGGCCGAGCAGGGCTGGAACTGGGCTGGGGGCCTCTACCATGGGAGACACGCCCCTAGAGCCAGGGGCTGAACCGGGGTGGGGTGGGGTGAGAACTGAACTGGGGGCCTACTGCGTGGGAAGCACACCCCTGTTCAGCATATGGGTTTGCACAGGCCAAGTTTGGGATGGATTCAATCCTCGGTCCACAGGGCTGCAAAGCAAGCACTTAACCCGCTGAGCCATCCCAGTTTCCCCCATTTCTTTTTCATGCGTATAACATTATTTTTATTGTTTTAGCAGTAGTTACTAACCATGAGTGATTTGGAGGGAGGGGGCTGGTGAACTCTGTTACACAGAAAATGACATCAACTCCCACTGTGGTTTGGTTGTGGAATTCAGATACGGTACTTGCTGTAAACAAACAGCTCTGTGAATATGGCCAGTCTGTGAAGAAGCTGTTACTGATTGGTCGGGCTGGCTGAATCTGGCTGTGATGCACATTCACAGGAGCAAGGGCTGCTCTAATTACTTGTGTGGAGATGCAGGATCTTATGCTCATTTACATATTTCACACAATAGTTTGATTTGTTCAAAGTTAATGTGTGATGTCTAGCCAGAGAATTCTGCAACTGACACATGCCCACAGATAAACAGGTACAGCTTTATACTGTATGATTTCCATAATCATACTTGTGTATAAAAAGCAGGAAGCTACGTGTGATTCCTTCTCCCAGGAGGCCAGGAGGAAGCTCCTGGGTCTGGCTTGGTTGTGTGAGGCGCTGGTCTACGAGAGTCCCTAGAGGTTGCCTGATTTAACTGCGGTAGAGTTGCCTCTGCTGGATGAAAGTGTAAATTGGTGTAGCCTTACCGAAAAGCAGGTTGTCACGATATCAGGAGCCTTAAAACATTCAGGCCCTTTGGCCCAGTGGTTCTACTTCTGGGAATCTATCCAAAGGAAGTATTTGGAAATGTGTGTAGCGAAGACTTTGTCCAGGGATGTTGTGCAGATTTGTAGTTGCTAAAGATAGGAAACAACTTAAATGACTAACAGTGTCATAAGATGCAGCCATGAAAATAATGTACATGAGAGACTTTTGCTACCACACTAATTAGCAAAAAAAGCAGAGAAGCAATAGCTGCAGAGGCTAAGCAATCACCCAGGAGTCAGGCAGCCTGAGTTTGAATCCTGGATCTGCCACTTACTAGCTGTGTGACTTGGGCAAGTCACCCAAACTCTATGGGGTTGATAATACATAATACTTGCCTCAGAAAGACTTCTGAGGATTAAATGACACTGTAAATATAAAATACTTCATACCTGCAAAGTACATGTTTTAAGTACCCAATCAATAAATGTTGGCTATCTATGGCCTGTAGAATTTCAAGGGATGAAAATAGACGGCAAGGAAACAGGGCAATATATTAACAGTGGGAATCTGGGTGGCTGAATTGTGGGTGGGCTTTGTTGATTCTTTGCACATTTTTCAACTTCACAAAATTTCTGCATTTAACATGAAGTATTTTTATACTAAGAGTACATCATAAAGATGTAATACAGTAAGATATTAAAATAAAAAAAAGAGTTTGACCACAACAAAACAGTGCTTCTCTCTTCTCCCTTCCCTTCTGGGGCAGGAGCTGGGGATAGCCTCCACTCCTACAGATCCACCAGAGAGGTTGGAGCTGCTGCTTCGTGGTTTTTTCCCCTGGTAGAATCACACACGTGCACAGCCTCCACCTCCAGGAATACAGGGCTGGTGGGATCCTCCAACACGTGTTGAATGTGCTCTGCAGAGAGCTGGGTGGTGGTGAGGGAACAGGTGCCCTTAGTAGTTTCTTCTATCTCTGGGAATCTATTACAGATTTCAAGATGCTCTGATCTTTATCATGTTCTCCCCATGTCTTGGTTGATCTGAACAAAACACTAAATAACACAAAATTGTAAGGTGGGAAAGACTCATCTACTTGCTCCTTACCCCTGGGCCCCTCTCATAAAAATACCTGTAATAACACCTACAACACTATACATAAACATTAAGTGAGATTTACAAAGGAAAGACTTAGATCAGGGCTACAACAGGGGCACGGGAAAGGTAGCTCAATTGCAGCCACTTCAGTAAGTATAATTTATATTAGGAATGGGATCTCTGGCAAATACAGTCCCTTTTACAGACAATCATGAAGTTCCTCCTACGTTAGGATATATCCCTGGAACGTGAGGGTCCTAAAGCACAAAGGTGTGTGTGTGTGTGTGTGTGTGTGTGTGTGTGTGTGTGACACCAAACAATGATGACATTTCCCCCTATGATCTAATGTCCTTCACTGACAACGAGGGTGGCCTGTGTTGCATGCAGCAAGTGTCTCTGGGGGCAGCATTTTAGACAAAAGAATCCCTGGCACCGAAATAACGAGGTCGTTCTTCGCACTGAAACCGGAGGGGCAGTTCCTTCCCAGCCGTGTCCTGACCTCTGCCCCTCATCAATGAGTGCCCCTAGTGTACACCTGCAGACCCAAAGTGTGTCCCCCCCGCCCCCCAAGCACCTGAAACGAAACAATAACAAACATCCCTCCCAGGCTCTCACCACCAGGTCACCGTGTGCTAATGAAGCCAGAGGAGACAACCTCCGGGCACCGGCCTGCAAGCGCGCCCGCGGGCTCGCAGCTCTCCCGCGCGCCACTGCGGCGCAGCCACCGCACGCCGCGCGCTGTCGCAGACCCTCCTGCCTCGAGGGGTGGAAGGGGGCGAGGGAGGCGCCTTGCACGCCCCTCTGAGTCCCGCAGCTGGATCGCTCACCTCTGGGAGATGCCTCCTTGTTCCGGTTCCCTGCTTTCCACTGCAGTGGTGGCAGGGGTGGGGGCGGCGCATCAGAATCACCTAGAGGGCTTTTCGAACTCCGCACCCCCCCTCCCCAAATTCCAGTCCCCGAGTCCAGAGGAAGCCGATCTCAAAATGCAGGGTGAGGAAGACTGGTGGAGTTGTCTAAACCCCACAGGTGATACTAGATGCGCGCCCCTCAAGACACACACACACGCGCGCACATTGTGACTCGGACACTAAATAAGTCAGCTTTACGTTCTCTCCCTGACCGTCCTCTCCTTCCCTAGCTTATATGTGTCGAGGGGTCCGTGTTGTCTTTCAGCTTCCTTTTAAGCTCCCCTAGCCCAGGAGTTTGGCGGAGAAAGTCCCGGAACCCTGCGGGACGGTCAAAGGCTTCGGCGGCCAGACGTTACGAAAAGTGTCCCCCGCTCCTTGCTGCCCTTGTGCAGCCCGGAGGGCGATCTGGATACCAGGGAGCCAGGGTAAGCGTAGAAGGGGAGAAATGGGACCAGTTGCTTCGGTAAACTGCCTGGAGCAAGGCCACTTCCCGCCCGCACATCTCTGAGGTTTAGAAAGTCCTCCCAATCCAAGAGGGAGCAGTGCCCTACTTACTACCCACGCCGCTCCCGGAGGCCTCATCGTCCCACCGGGGGATCTCCCGCAGGGGCTTTGGGGCTCGTGGCACCCTCGGGGTGGGCGCCGTGGCCTCTGCTCCTGCAGCGCCTTCCCCCGGCCACGGGGCCGGCTCCTGCGTTGCCCTCCGTTACCAAGTTGCAGCCCGCGCCCTGGAGCCGAGCCCCCTGTGCCGCGCTCGCCACTGCCTTACCTCTCACCACGCAACACTTGGTTGCGCGGTTCCTTGGAGCGCTCCTGCCTCCGGGCTCATTCCCTTACTTGGGAGGAGAGAGGACCCGAGAGACAGAAAGGGACCGAAGCTGACGTTTGGTCGTCTTCCCGCCCGCGCCGCCCTCTTGGGGAAGGGATGCCTATGCGGGCGCTGCGGCGGCCGGCTGGGGTTCGGCAGCTCCGGGGGCTGCTGCCCGCTCTAGTACCCTGGGCTCCAGAGCGGTCCGCGTCGGCTGCCGGCTACTACGGCACTGCGGCGCCCTGCTCCGAGCCGCTTGGTTAGTGCAGCTGCCACTCTCAGCGCCGAGCCCTGCCCCCGGGCCTAAAGCCCGCCCCCAGCACACAGCCGCGCGCGCGCGCGCACAGGGACGCGAACCCGCGCCCCTTTGATGCAACTTGGGCACAGACACAGTTCTGGCACTTCTCGCTGATAGGGCTTCGGTTTGGGAGGAGGAGTTAGGCAGGAGCTTAGGGTTCGGTGAGGATGTAGCTGTGGGGCTCCCCAGAGCAAAAGAGGCCAACTGACTCCAGAGACAGAGGACAACTTATTGACAAATAAAATACCTACTGGACACTTTCACATCTCAACCAGGTCTAGGCTGCTTTAGCGTCTCCACCCAATCAGAGAGCAAGTAAAAAATCAAGTTCTGTCTGTTTTGCAGGAACGTTGTCTCTAGCCCCCAAATGATTGACCTTGCCCAGGGGCATATTTCTGACAGCTCTGGCCCTGGTGGCAGGGGATTGATGGCTGTTCAACCTGAAAATACCTGATGCGGACCATCACATCCTGCCAGAACTGGGCTCTGATCATCAGATAACCTCTCAGGACGGATGATTTAATTCTCTTCTCCTTTACTTTTAAATGACCATGGACTGTTTTCCTGCACAGCAAACAGACCACTTCTTATTTTAAAAATGTAGACAAGCACAGAAAAGGCGCTGGGGACAGGGGCAGTAAGGGAGGAGGACAAACATTGGCCAAAGCACTGGTTTGCTTTTTCTCTTTCCATGACTTGCATATGGTGGTGACATTCTCTCAGCCATGTCACGCCAGCAGGATGACTTCTGTCCATTTCACATCACAATTAGAGTTGCTGGGAATTTGGACTCTCATCTGTCAAATATGTGGAGTTTGCCAGTTTCCACAGCTGAGAATTCTGTTCTACCAGCAGGCCATGAAGGTCTCCCCGGGTCAGGAGTGCAGCCAAGAAAAGCTCTCTGCAGACACCAAGATGCCAAGGGGCGCTGCATGCCTCAGCTTTTGGGGAAGATGCCTCAAACATGAATGTCAAACGGTCCTGAAGACCCTGATGGTCAGTGTCCATACTGGGCCACCTGCAGGCAGGCTGATGGGGCAGATGAGGAACTGACTCAGAGATGCCCCCAAGGTTCCACATGGCAATGAAGGCAGAGCCAATGCCAGAACCCTGTGTTCACACTTCATCCTACCAGTTACCATTCACCTCTCATTCTGTCACCTTGGATTGGTTCTCAACATTCCCTTCAGCTACACTGAAATACTCCTGGTGAGGATACACACAAAGTTCTGTTATTTTTTCTTGTTTGCCTTTCAATCACTCACCTAGTCATTTCACTACTATTTATTAAGCACCTACTATGTCTCCAGGCACTTACACTGACTCTAATCCTGGGCATGACTTGGGAAGAAAGAGGAACTGAGAGACAGAAAGGACTTAGAACTGTCCCTGTCCCTGGCAGAGGAGAAGGCTGGTCACAGACTTACTGGATATATTCTCACTGTGCTAAAATGGATGTGGAAGATACGGTCCTTGCCTTCTAAACTTGCATTCTCTGTGGAGGAAAACACTCAAATACGTGTCACAAGAAAAAAAATTATTGCTCTGTCTATTCCTGATTCCTTCTAAAGAAGGCGAAATAGAGGGAGAACTTATATTCAGCTGAGTATCATGATGGACTTGGAGATTGATGTTTGCAGGTAGGGGTTGGGGCAGAGTTGTTCTGCCTATTAGTATAATACAGGAAGGAAATAAGTCGAATGAGAGGAATAGGGAAGACATGCAGAGATAGAGACTTGACTTGGCTGGGAGCATATTGAGGAAGATTAAGAGAAACTCCCAGAATAGTATTGACAAGCAAGGATTTAGAGAACTAGAGAGCTTACTAAGGCAGGTAAATAGTTTGCTGGAAGGCAGAGGGTGGGGGGGGTGGTGGTGGGGGTATGAAGTCCTTGCTCTCCACCCACCATTCTATGAAATAAATCATTTGTAAAGGCAATATTGCCTCCCAACTGGCTTGTGAGTAGCTTCCTTCGGGGAACTGAGGGTGGTGCTGAATTCAACATCTGGGTTGATGCAGGGTGAGTACAGATAAGCCTGTGTGGACAGAAGTCTTAAAGACAGCTGGCCCTGGGTGACATGCTAATAGCATGTGGGGAAATGGTGGTAATGACGCTGAAGCAATGTGGATGGCAAGGAGGGCTGGGGTGGGAAGAAGCACCAGGAAGACCAGTTATGTTGACTAAGACATCATGGAGGAGGTACTTTTATGATGGAATTTGTTTTTTTAAGTCAGTCAATTTACGATTTATTTACATTGTTTTTGACAGAGAGAGAGATACAGAGACAGAGAGAAGGGGGAGGGCCCAGAGCAGTCTCCACAGCTGCACATCATTCGTTTTTCCATATAGTTTCATTCCACAGGTGGGCGTGGGACTGCACAGGACAGGAACTGGGCCAGGGTCTCACCCCGGTGAGAACTGAACTGGGGGAACTCCCCAGCTCAGCATATGGGTCCACACGGGCCGGGGCCGGGATTCAATCCTCGGTCCCCAGGGCTGCAAAGTGAGCGCTTAACCCACTGAGCCATCCGGCTTCCCCTATGATGGGATTTGAAAGGGGAGTAGGAACTTGACGCAAGCATCGGTAGGACAAGGGCACTCTAGGCTGAGCGAAAGCAAAAGGAGGACAACTCATGGTGAGTTCCAGGTGTTCAGTAGAAGAAAGGAAGGTTTGAACCCATATGGTAGAAGGTCCCCAAGTGCCCTGACAGCAGTATAGACTTCAGGCTCAGAGTATGAAGGAACTATTGCAAGTGTGCACGTTTTGTTGTCTGTCTTTGGTTTCGATGGGGAAGAGGCTGAGAAAGAAGCCAGGAGCCCCTGCTGCCACTCCCCCAAGTAGGGCCTTTATGGTCAGAACGGGTGTGAGGGAGAGGAGAGAGCTTCCTGCTTCCTCTTGAGGACCTGGCGCCCAGCTGAAGGGCTGAAGTCCAGCCCACGCTCCACGGCAGGCCTGGAGGAAGGGGGCCTTCTCTCTCCTTCACACAGAGGCTTGCTGTGGGCCGACAGGCTCTGGCTGCCGAACTCTGTCTTTGAAAATGCTCAGGCCATAGTGAAACAAGTGAGGGTTTATTGAGCATTTGCATATGTTCAAGTGCAAAGCAAAGTGAAACGAGTAGTTGTGAGACTGAGTGTGTCTCTCTGCTTTGTGGTGACATTCTGAGATGCACAGGCGGAACCAATCCGGGGCGAGAAACTTTGCCTCCGTCCTGGTGGGTACCAGCTGCACCCCAGTTCAGCATGTGGGTTTGCACAGGCTGGGGCCCGGACTTGATCCCTGAACCTCATAGGTGCAAGGCAAGTGCTCAACCTGTTGAGCCATCCCAGCATCCCCTCCATACTGTCTTTCATGGCTTCTTCTTAACCATTTTGAGTGTTTGTTCCATAGCTGACCAAATTGCAAATGCTCTGGGGGGAGGAGGTTAGCTTCCTCCATCTCCTACTGTGCATCTCAGAATGTCACCATAAAGCAGAGAGGCTTCTAAGCGTGGGTTTCAGCCTCCGTGGCCACTCTGCCATTTCCTGTCATAGCCCAAGCACTCTGGTGAGTCACCCTTGTTTCTGAGACACAGGACATTTTTGGATGTTTAACTGGCTCGACACTTTACATTCCCTGAGACTTCAAAATTGGCAGCTCACACTCACCATGTTGCTCTGGGAACACCTCATCCAAACCCGCAGGTGATGCTGAATCGCCATTGCCAAGGCTAAGTCAGGGTGGAGTCGGGTACCTGTGTCTGGAAGTTTTTATACAGGATTGCCTCTAACAAGCTGGGTGAACAGAGTGTGACACTGTGCACAGCTGAGGTCACGAACGTGGGGTCAGTGACTGGGAACCAGGAAACCTGGATTTCAGTCCCTACTCAGGGGGCTCCGTTTGACTTTCTGGGCATCACTTTTTTCAATGACAAAACCAAAGGATTATATCAGATTATCTTCAAGATGCCGTCCACCTAACACATCATGATTTCATATAGGATCTTTCCATTTTATCCAACAAGTACAGAATGGGAACGGATGCGAGCCAAGTCTTGAACTTAACTTCCACTTTTGCTTTGCTTGCAAAAGTTGTGCTGGTTAGAGACTCTGAGACTGAGGGATGCGGACAGAAGAACCAGGAGGCTCTCTGCTCCTGGTCAGTTTGCCACAAACATGCTTTGTGGGTCCAGCCCTGGCAATGTATGCAGGTCACCCCCTCTGTGGGCCTCAGTTTTCTTAGGGAATACATGGAGGTTGGACACTGTCTCTGCAGTCCTTTCTGGCTCTGTCAACTAAGCAACTTTCATCCCATCACCGAGGTGGGACCCTCTCCACAGGCAAGCTGGGGAAATCCCCACAACATCAGCTACTAGATTGGGGTAGGGGGAAGCACGGAGTCACCTTGAGATTAAGAGTAACAACGAGACCATTGTAGATGCAATTGGAAGACCTGGGTCTATCTATAACTCTACGCCTCAGTTTCCTTTTCTGCAAAATGGGGTTGGTCATACCTGCATCACTGTGTGGGTAATAATTAAATGAAGAAATGTGTGTGGAGATACTTGGCATAGTTAGAAGTGCTGGGCCAAAAATAATAGTTGCAAAAGATAGTCTATTTCCCTAAGTCAATCTGTTAAATAAATTTAAAAAATGATTATATATATATCTTACCAGCTTATCTGCTTCCTAGGAAGCAATAATTCAAGTCAGCAACTATCTCCACACATCTAAGGATAATATTTTAATACAAAAACTTTTATTCAAAGATTTACTTCATTGTTTTTGACAGAGAGAGAAGGAGGAGGGCCCAGAGCAGTCTCCATAGTTTTATGTCATCAGTCTTTCACATTGTTTCATTCCACACAGGTGGGTGCGGAGCCACATGGGGCAGGAACCGGGCTGGGGGCCTCTCTCATGGGAGGCGTACCCTGTGAGCCAGGGCCAAACCGGGGCCAAACCAAGGGCCTCCCACATGGAAGCTCACCCCAGCAGAAATTGAGCTGGGGGCCCCCCATATGGGAAGCACACCACAGTTTGGTATATGGGTCCACAAGGGCCAGGCCTGGGGCCTGATCCTTGAACCTTGGGGCTGCAAAGCGAGTGAGCAACCTGCTGAGCCATCCCGACTTCCTCTGAAAACTTGATAAAGGAGCTGGTGGACTTCAGGACTGACCAACAGGCTGCAAATCACCTCCTGCCTAGAATTCTGAAGTGTCACTCAAATTGCTTGCTATGGATTTCTCAGGAACTTTGATTGGGTTTATTCAAAAGGAAAGGAGACAGACACCCATCCAAGACCCTGCTTTGATAATTGCCTGTCAGGAGAAGGATGGTGGAAAGAAGGCAAGGGAAGTATGAGTAAGTAGGGGGAAAGAGAAAAAGCCTTCCTGTTACATTCTGGGCAATGAATACTAAACATTATGCTTTAAAGAGCTTGTAAAGAGGCTAATTTTGGTTCACTCACATTACTCTGGATCTGTTTTTCAGGCTGCCTGGTCAGGAGGCACTGCTGTGGAATTCCTCCCACTGAAAGGACAAGGGGGGAAGAAAAGGGGGAAGATGGCACTAGAGCAAACAAAGGCTCAGGAGATGAGATGTCAGCCCCTCTGGGCCTGTAGGACTAGGTGTGGTCCTCAAACTTCCTGGGCCAGTGTGTCCTGAGTGCTTGTCATTATAAGATGCGTATTCCTGAGCTCTACCCTAGACCCACCTAACCTGGGGGCAGAGGCCAGAACTCAGCATTTGAAACAAGACCAGCAGGGGACTCACCTGGAGCCTGAAGTAGGAGCACCACTGCCTGTCATAAGCTCCTGTCTGGGATCCCTTTGAACTGCCTCTACTTGAAACGAACCTGGCATTTCTTTCAAGTATCAGCATCCACAATAAATAAAAAGAAATCACTTACAATTTCATGTTATTGCTTCCCAATATTGCCCCTGTCCAAAGTCTACTGTGTAGTTTGATACATTCCATATGTCTAGTTTATGGTGTTTAAAATAAAACTTTGTCTTTACAGGCTGGCTTTATTGCTTCCTATGATTTTGCTTTGTAAATGTCTCAAGTTAGGGTTACATTGTCAATTATTCTTCCTTAACAAGGTTCTATGAGAAAGTGTATTCTGAATTTCAAAAAATGTCATAAGTAGGCTTTCAGAGCACACAACATGTTCTTAAGAGGAACTGTCTGTACTTTAAAGTGTTGTAGTTATTTGCCTGTGAGAACAAGAATTTTTTCAATTCACCCTAGAAGGGATGTGGACGGAGGGACTCGGAGTTTTTTCATGTCGCCTTCTCACAGAACTCTGGCTGGTTTTGGAGCAGACTTGATCTATAAATTGTTTCTAGGTGTTTCTTGAAGTTTTGCCAGTCTGAGATATAAAAATTAACCATGCAGGAAGTGGGCTCTTTTTTTTTCTTTCACTCATTTGTGAATTTGTTCATTTAACAAATGCGTCTTGCGCACCCCTGATGTAGCAGGTGCTGTGCTAGGTATTGGGGGTTCAGGAGTATCCCTCTGTCTCTGAGAAGCTCAGAGTCTAGCAGGTGGAACAAAAATGACAGACCCCACAGAGAAGTTAATGGTGAGAAGGGTGCTATGGAGTTACAGTCTAAGCGGGGAGATGTGGAAGGATGAGAGGAATCCCAAGCACCCACCAAGAGTTGCTCCTACCTCAGGACCCGCTGGTGTTGTTTAAAACGGGTGTGAGGTAGAGCATTTTAACAAGCCCTCAGGAGAATCTGACCTAGGCGATTTTCTTTCTTTATACATTTGGGAGCAGATACCCAGGGCTGCGAGCTCCCTGACGTTGAGTGATCCCAACCTCTGCTGGGCTAGGCAGGCACACCAGCAGATGTTTCTTCACTTGTGACAATAGCACAGATGCTGGGGTGTGGGAGGGCTCGAGGCAGGGGGAATAGACTAGGGCCATTTTTCAAGTGGCTGAGGGGCAGGAGATGCTTACAGAGGTGGGAGACAAGGAGGAACTTGCATTCTATAGTTTTGTACGGGCTAGGAGCTCCATTTATTTTTTCCAGAGATCCTAACTAAACCTGTTTCCCGCCACTTCCTCTTGTTGGTCCTGCCTTTTGCCCACTGGTATTCATGAGAATAAAATGCATCCTGCTTTTATATGACATCTCTGCAGATGCTTGATGGCAGCTTTTGTGTTCCTAGTCTTCTCTTCTTAGAACGTTCACTCATCACTAATTCTGGTGTCCATCCAATGAACACGTATTTACCAAATGTTCATTAGGAGCCTACTTTCCCCAGGCTCGCTGCTAGGTGCTTGGGGTTTGGAAATGGAAATGGGCCCTGTGTTTAATGGGGGACTGGTATGTGGACAAGTAATGACACCAGGGCCTCTGGGTGAGGCACAGGGAATCCAGCTGGGATGGGTAGGTGGGGCGGAGCCAGAAGGGGACTTCTCACAGACAATTGGTGATGCCTAATCTGTGTCTTCAAGGCTAGTCTGGCCTTCCACCTGCCCGTCTGTAGCATGTGGGACCTATTGCAAATACAGGCAGTGGTGGTCCCAGGGCTCTACCCAGTGGTGTGCAGGAGACAATGGTGTGCCTCTCCTCCCAATGCTATGGACAGTGACATCATGTTGGTAGTTTAAAATCAACCATGGTGGGAATATGTATGCCACTGCAATCTGCAAATGCTACCAATCAGGCCCTGTTACCCCACTCCCACCAGAACTGGTAGTCAAACATTTACTAGTGCATTGTACCCAGCATTGCATTCCATACCTCACGTGTGGTAGAACTAATGCACACACAAGGAAGAGGTAGAACTTAGCTTCTTGTTCTAACATATGAATCATCTGCCCATGTTTCTACCCCTACCTCTCTAGGCTCATGGGTAAACTTCCCTCACAGTGACCCTGGCTCTTCATTGGGTCTCTCAACAGAAGCCCGGCCGAGGGTCTAGGAGTGACGGGGTGTGCCACTGTGTTGAGAACCAGTGAGCTGGTTTCTGACGTTGGGTCTCCCACGAGCGCTGACAGCAAGAAGGTAAAGACCACTGTCTCCACGACTCTGATCTAATGTTCTCCCCGGAAATATCACTGTCATTTGAGCATGAACTTGCGTCTCCCTCCTCAGGCTTTGAGGCAAAGCTTGAAGCACATTACTGCAAACTCTCGATTTCTTTACTGCCTCATGTTTGATCATTAAAATTTATAGAAATATGGACTTTGGCTCCATGATCTTTTCACGATTGCTTACTAAAGAAATAAACAGTGGAAATATATTGTTTATTCTTTGCTTTTGGATGATCAATGAGGACAGAGCAGAGTCCCCGGACTGAGCTCCAGAAGCTGAGTTGCTGCATCATTGGGCTACTTTGTTCTAGATGACTGCTTTTTGTATTTCAAAGAATTAAACTCAAAACATAAATATACTTTGGCATTTTTCCTTAGCCTGGGAATTAGTGCTGTTGTCTCATTTCTGCAGCATTAAATAATAAAAAAAAAAAAATGGAGAACTAGGAACTCGGCCAGTTTGCCATCAATTCATAAAGTCAGAGTCAGCTTATTTTGTTGGATTTTGGATGCTTGTCTTTTTGTTCTCTTCTGCTGACAATTACATCTAATAGTCATGTAAGAGATTGATTTATATCACTTAGCCCTGTGTAGTTTCATATTTAATTTCTGATCATCTTTGAAATTTCAATGATACTGCGAAGAAAAGGAAGAGTAAGAAGTAAAACACACATCACGTGCTTGCTGTGTGCCAGGCACTGTCCTGCAGGTTGTACCATTTCCTTCTCACAGCAGCCTTTCAAAGGAGAGGTGGGGCCTTGAAGCTCAGGCCGGTTAGGTGAGTTGCCCAAGGTCACAGAGTTAGGGTGGTGGTGGCACTGGCAGGAGGCAGGCACAGTTCTGTCAAACACCAAGACCCAGGCTCTTTCCATCTCACTACTTCTCCTCAAAATCCCCAGATGTCTTTAAACTCAGGGGAAACAGAAGCCAAACCTCACCTTTCTGCAAACCAAGAGGGGCTTCCCCAGCTCCTCTGGTGAAGATGTGTGCAGAGGGCGTCCTGTGGTCAGTGTCCTCCTAGGCTGTGGCCATTTGGCCAGGAAGTATCCCTCAGGTCTGGGTCCCCACAGGAGTGCAGGATTGTCCCTGTGCTTGTGAAGCAGGAAGAACTGGCTCAAGAAGAGCTGGAAGGAGGGGAAATGGAGGCAATCACAGCAGTAACAATGACTGAAATTAACCCATCACCTCCTTGGTATTGACCACTTTGTTGGGCCAATTCTTACCCAGACCCTACAAAGAAGTTATGATTCTCAACACTTCATAGATGAAGAAACTGAGCTTCAGCAAAGCCGGGATGGCTCAGTGGGTTAAGCGCTCACTTTGCAGCCCTGGGGACTGAGGATCGAATCCCAGTCCTGGCCCATGTGGACCCATATGCTGATCTGGGGTGTGCTTCTCATGTGAGAGGCCCCCAATTTGGTTATCTCCCTGTGTGGCCCCCTGCCCACCTGTGTGGAACAAAACCATTTCAAAAACTGATGATGTACAACTATGGAGACTACTATAGGCCCTCCCCTTTCTTTCTGTCTCTCTCTGGCTCTGTCAAAAACAATAAAATAAATCTTTAAAAAAAAGGAAAGAAAGAAAGTGAGCCTCAGAGAGCTTCCATGACTTGTCAGTGTAATGCAACCAGGCTTATACCAGGGATTTGAATCAAAATTGTGGGAATCTAAAACCTGTGGTCTTTCCATTATGCCAATCCACCTCAAAAGGGAACTTCGAGATCCATTTTCCTTTTCTCTCCCATTGTAGACCACTTTTAGGATTCCTTTGTATCCAGATTGCTTGTCATCTTTTTTTTTTTATTTTTATTATTTGTCTCTGCTTATAATTTATCTTTATGTTTAACTGTTACATTCTCCTTTCTATTGTGACTTTTTCCCTCCAAGTAGCAATAATCATCTGGGATCATCTTTGACCTCTTTCTGCAGGAGCACAAATTAGTTGTTCCTTCCGGTGGGAGAGGCTGCCCTCCTCCTCCCACACTTGGAATCAGCAGAGGAAAAGTATATTCACAACAAGCATACCATGAGGGTGAGGGCAAAATTATGAATGGAGGTTTTGGTGTTCTGCACAGCAAATGGAAAACTTAGAAGCACTTCTAGACCTAATCATGGATGACACAACCTCCAAAAGGACTTCCCAGGAAAAATTTCAGATTGGAGGGATGAACAGATTAGTTTGGGCTAGTGTGGCTGTTCATCTTCCTAGAAATAAGGCCTGGAGAGGTAACCTCCTTCAGTCTAATTGCATATCTCCATCAGATTGGATTCTACACCATTAAATGAGACATTTGAAATATCACCTCCAATTCAACAGGTCCCAGCTCAACACATTTCCTTGTGTTCCACAAACTTGCTCCCACTCTCTGCAAAGTGACCCAAGCTGGAAGCCTGAGGATCAGTGGAACTGTTCCTCTCCAGTATCCTGTCCCATCTTTAGTCTCTTCACATTATCACTTTGTTTTGTTTCCTTGCTGATTTCCAGATCTGCCTCAAGAGAGGCATACTCCTCTTTACTCTACTTCCTGCCTTCATTTAGATGCCCATCATCTCTTTTGTGATAACTGCCCTGGTCATTCTTCCTGTTACCATTCTAGTGCAAATCCAATCCAGGCCTTACCCTGCAGCCAGAGTGAGCTTCCTAAAATGCACATCTGCTCATATCACTCTCCTGTGATTTTTCTTTTACAATCACCCCAATACTCTCATTATAATCATAAACTCCTTTGTCTAGCCAATAAGATCTTGTGTGACTTGGCTCCTGCTTACCTTGTCCTGATCCATTTCTCATCTCTGCCCACTCCTGTCCAGACAGTCTGAACCTCTGGATTTAGAGCTTTAAGTAGTTATTAGTCCTCTTGACTACCCTAAAAACATAAAGGGTATCCCCAAATTCATGCAAGATTTGAATTTTGCATCATTTGTGCGGTAAAGTGTTGCCAACAAAAAAAAAAGACAGCGTGACAGCTGACAGTTCAGGGTTATGAAAAAAGGAGCACTACACAAAAGAACAATGCGTTTTCACTGTTGAGCAATGAAAATTTACAATTTTTAATTATAAACCTCTGTTTTCTATCAAAATTACTTCTTGTGTGAATTTTGGGACACTCTTTATTTTTCAGATGAAGACTCTGGACCTCGAATAAGTGGCCAAATCTGATTTGAAAGACAAGTCTTGCTGTTTCTGAAGACCAAGGTCTTTACAACAGACGTGGGTTGCCTGGCATACTTTGCAGAGTATACTAGGCCTACAATGGGGAAGAGAGGCGAGATAGAACCACCTCTACTCAGAAAGCCCTGGCATCATCTTGCTGTAGCCTTGTCCTTTCAGACCCACATGATTTTGCAGATGTGAGGGGTGACTGAGCCCCAGGATTAATAATCACTGCAAATTTCACTGTGGCCAAGGAGAAGGCACACCGTTCATCATGTGAACTGTGCTCAGATCCCATTTCTTGAGATTAATCAGACTAATGAACCAGCTGGCTTCCTTTCTAAAGTGATTTCTGCTCTTTCCATTACTGAATAGCAGCACAGCAGGATTTGAAAAGGAGAAGAAGAAAATTCAGCTGGGGAGAAAGAACATCCCCTCCAAGTTAGCCAGCGGATAGGTTGGCTGTGCTGGGGGAGGTGGGGGTAAGTGTGAAGGTCAGGTCTATCATCTCCAGGTCAATGTTCCCAAGGAAGGAAGGAGGCTTTTAAAGTGTAGAAGATAGTTTCAGGTGACATAGAGGCCAGTGCCTTCAGAAGAGAGCAGCCAGGGTGGTAAAGGAACTTGAACCCATGCATTCATTCATCTGACATTTATTGATGCTATTGTGTGCCATGGCCTATTCTCAACACCACAGAACCCCTCCATGAGCTCTACTTCGAAAATCAAGGGCAATTGTTTTCAAATATTTTTAAACTACAGAATTATTTGTTCAAACCCAGCCTTACAGATAAGCCCAATATTAACACAAAGACAATGCTCTCTGTGGCCCCTTTGATGAGGCTCCTCTGAACTCTAGGGTTGCTCAGAGGGTAGAGCAGGACTGGAAACTGGGGACTCAAGGATGTCTTCCAACACCCTCGGCATCCTGACCATGCATTGTTGTCCCATGTTAGTCAAGACTTTATTAAGAAATGGCAGAAAACCAAACTAAACCCATGAGTCATCAAACAGGAAAGAGCAGGAAAATAGGTGGTCCTCATGAACAAGTGGAACCAGGGACTGGATGTAACAGGTCTTGGTCACTCAGCTCCTCCTCTTCCTCTCCCTACTCCTCCTCTTCCTCCTCCTTCATCTCCACTGTCTCCATCTCTCTCTCCTGCCCCACCCCTGCCACACATTTAGTAACTGGCCGTGAACATGTGAGTGTGCATGCACTGTGCTATGAGGCAGTCCACACTGACATTCCTGGTTGGTCCTTCTTGGTCACTTGACATAAGGGCAATCAACCAATCTGGAAGCTGGCTGGGGGCTTGCCTCCAGATGAGTTGTGACAAATAAATTCCCTATCTCTGAAAACCTGAGCCAAGAGACAGACAGAAAAATTGACAGCTTTGGGGAAGAAAGAAAAAATACTTTTATTTGGAGTCTGGAATGGCCAGTAATGGGTTGGATGACCGTAGGTTTAGTTTGTCCTGGAGAATCCCAGTTTATCTTAGTATAATTATGAGTAGGGCCTCTTTTAATTATCACAAGTTTCTAATTGGATGAAACTTATTCAATCACTCTAATTATGGACCATAATGGGAAGGGAATGGGAGAAGGGAAGGGAAGAAAGAGAAGACTGGGGTCAGACCTTGACCAGCCTTGTGGGTCAGGCTAAAGAGTTTTGATTTTTGTGCTGAAGACAAAGCATATTTTATATATGGAAGTACAAGATCAGATTTGGCTTTTACAAAGATCACTCTAAGAAAGTGTGGACCGCAGATGAGCTGACGTGGACGCACAGAGATTCCCTAAAAGGCTGGTTGAACAATCTGGGCAAGAGATAGGGTGGCCTGAATTAACTTGAGTGACTGCAGAGATGAGAACAGCAAATATTGGTATGTTCAAGAACTATCTAGGAGAAAGATTTGAAAGAATTTTGGGGACTGAGGAAGAAAACAGTTAGGATGAACAATGATGCCTTTTACCAGAAAGGCAGCAGAAAGATGGTGAGTGTAGCTTTGAACGTGTTGGTTTTAAAGGCTATCAAAGTGGCAACTGAATGATTAGGGATTAATGAGAAAGAACAGCCTGGAGACACTGAATAGGGAGCAGTTGCTAGGGAGGTAGCTTCATTTATGGGAGTGGGAAGATCACACGAAAAGGATGAGTAGGCTGAGGAGAAGGTGATGGGAGGAATGATACAGCTGAGGATAACACTTAAGCTGCCTGTGCCTGTGCCCCATACTTCACCTGCATTCTTGTTATATTTCTTCTTGTCACTCCCCACCACAGACTGTAATCTGTTTGAGGCCTGGCACTCTTGTGAATATTAAATCATCAATCCCAGTGCCTTTGCATAGCAGATTGTTAGTATATATTTAGTACTAGATGATGGAAAAAATTTAAAGGCCCATGAAACTGAGCACCAGGAGATCATTGGTGACCTTAGGAGAACATTGTCTCACAGTGTGTTGGGACAGATGCCAGACTGCAATCATGCACAGAATAGGGGATGGAGGAAGAACAAAACAGAAATTCAAGTGCCTCACTTCTCAGGAGCCACTCCTCTCCCTCCTCACTTTGAAGGCAGTGTTATTTTTAATTATTCTTAACAGAAGACCTTCTGATACTTAGCCACTTGGAAGGAATCGAGTATAACGGGGGGGGGGGGGGGGGGTGTCAGAATGTCTGATTCCCCTCCCCTGCTTAAGTCCAATGCCCCCAGAAAAATGATAGCACCAAGACACAGGAAACATTGTGCTGTGTTAGAACCTCAGCTTTGCACTCAGGACAGCACTGTTTAGATAGCTTAGAACAATGGGAAGAGCTTTGAAATTTGAAATCAGATCAACCTGCTAATTACTTACCTAACAGTTTTATAAACTTTGTAAAGTTTCAGCATCACTAAATCTTCATTTACTCATCTAAAAAAAAGGTGGGGGGGGGGCGGATATAACAACTACCTTTCAGTTTGAATGGCTAATCTATGGGAGGTAGAAACTGAAATCCACAGATGTTTTATGTAATACTCCTAAGTCACTTGGCTAGTAAGTGATGGAACTGGGATTCCAACCCAGGGCTCATCAATTTTGTTGCTTTCCTACTTTCTAGGGCACTCTGCTGCCTGGCCCATGGATGACTTGTAGATGCCCTCAGCTCTTTTTTTGAAATGAGTCAAGGCATAAATAACTAGATAAGTGCCTAGACCAAGAGTATGCAAAGTTCCCTTCCATACACCCAGTTTTCATGGGACTTAGGAAACTCCTCTGTTATTGCTCATGTTTCTTAGCTATTCATGGGTGGAAAGTTTTACGGCCTACTGCACAGGATAACTGTGAGGGGTAGACTAGCCAATGTCAGGAAAGGGACCCAGTGGAGTATCCACAGAGTAGGCATTAATTAAATGGTAACTAAGGCTGATCCTAAACTTGAGATTTGGGGTTAACTCTTCTAATAAACTTTGCTGGTAATGACAGTGATTGTTGTGGCAATGGAGGTAGTTGTAGTAAGAGCAGCATTAACTAACATTTGTAGAGCACCAGGAATCCTTCAAGTGCCAGAAAATGACTCTCATTCAAACAATCTCATTTAAATTTACAACAACCCTCTTAAACAGATGTCATTATTTATTTTCTTTTCTACAGATGAAGATAGCAAGGTGCAGAGAAAGAAAATGTTACTTGCCCAAAGTCTTCTAGCTAGTATGTGGTAGAACTGGGATCAAATACCGGGCTCAGGCTATCAGTGCAGTTTCCAACTCCAGTGAATGCCAACACAGGAATCACAAGGTTTGGTTGGAATTTATTCCCATGAAGAGAAGTGTGAGCTAGAAAGGAATTAAGAAGGTGCCTTTCATGAAGCACACAACTACTGAATAGGCAGAAAGACCCAGTTGGCTCCTTGTCTCTGATACCGGGAGTTGATCCTGGGCTTCTGAATAACGTGATAGCATCTGGGACAGAGGTGAGGTCATAGTTTCTCAATGGTTCCCCAGCCCCAGCCTGAGCTTTCGGGGCCCCTTGGGCAGCTAGTCCTCATCTGGAGGCCCCTCCAGCCATGTTGAGGCCAATGGGATGGAGAGACCTAGACTAAAGACTGGTGAGAGACTCAGTCAGTCAGAAGGGAAGGAAGTGAAGCAAGGAAACCTGCTGGGGGACGGGGCTGGCAGGGATACCACCAGCTGGCTCATCTGTATGCTCCGGGGTGGGGGTGGGGTGCGAGGGCTGCAGTGGAGGCCACCGTCTGGGCAGAGATATTTGGATGTGGGTCGTGAATCAACCAAACCTTATGGGCACTGGTTCTGGGCCTCCAGGGTCTCTGATCCCATTCCCTGCTTGTCCTTGTCCAATAATCAGATTGCCCTGTGCATGCATGCATGTGTGTGTGGGGGAGTGGTTCCCATATTAAAGAAACAGAAAAGACGGAAGCCTTAGAATCCATCGCCTCTGGTGAGCTCATACCAAGGACTGTGTCCTCTTGCTCTCCCTGGAGCTGCTTTGGAGTTCTCTTCCCCAGATTTCTGGCAAAGCTGCAGAGACTCTGATTCAGTGACATTTTACAGGATTGTTGTGTTCTTTCTTCACAACCAGTTGAGATAGAACTAGGAACAGGAAGTCCACTGTCTCAGAGGACTGGATCAAGTATGGTGTTCCCCAAGCAACTGAAGTCTGCGAATTCTTAGTGGGGGGAGCAAAAGGAAGGAACCGACACCCTTTGTGTTCCAGACCTGGCATCAGATATGGCCACATAGTGTCTTTTCTTTTAATCCACTTGGTAATACTAGGAAGTGGGTAAAATTGTTCCCATTTATGAGGAGAAGGAATTAAAGCTAAGGTCATTCAGAGAGTAAGAGGCCTGAAAGATCTTTAACACCAGTCTTTTCCAATTCTCTGTAATGCCTCTTCATTTATATAATGCATCACCCAAGCTTTACCACAAGCCAGAGTTCCTGGGCCACATTGCTAGTTCATCAGACAATGGTGAATGGTGTGAACTTGGAGGGGCTTATACAGGCCCAGTATGTCATTGTTTCTTGTCCCTTCTACGCACTCTGAATTTGAGTTCTCTCAGAAATGCTCACAGTAAGACAGATGAATACCAGACTGAAATGGCTGCCTCTGTATATGTAGAAATAGATGTGTGTACACACAAAATCAGACACACACACCTACCAAAGAATCTTGGAGCTGGGAGAGAATCTGTAAGCCATTTAATCAAAATCCCCGATTCATGAATTAAAGTGCCAGTAGTTAAACCATATAGTTTTCTAGTCTGTGCTTGGAGATTTATAGACTGAAAGTATTTTTACAGAGAAATCATTGTAAGAAATAGTAGCACATGGAGTGTGACAGCAACAATGCACAGGCTTACACTGAGAGCTCCCAGATTGTGTGGTGGCACTGGTGATGATGGTGACAGGGGAGGTGGTAGTAGTAAGAGTGGTAGCCAAAGCCATGTTGGCAGAGGAGCTGATGGTGGCCAATGATGGTAGAAGGTAGAAATGGTGGTGGTGATGGTGGTTGGAGATGAAGGTAGAGGTAGAGGTTAGGATGGTAATAGTAGCAGTGATGATGTTAGAGATGAAGAAGGAGGTGATGCTAGAGGAGGAGACAGGGATAAAGCTGATTTGGTGACAGTAGTGGTCTTGGAGGGAATTGTATTTTACCCTCTAAGATTTAGGGTAAGTTAAACTCCCCAAAGTCTGAGGAGCCAGTGCATACAGAGAAAGCCCAGGCTCAGTATTGATGGAGGGTAAGTTCCTTCCCAGAATACCAAACAACTACCCATAATGCCTTGGAGCAGCTATCACTGCAAGGAGAATGAAAAGTTCATAACTCTCTCCTGTCCTGTCCAGCTCAGGGTGCTACTTGGCTCTGGTGTCCACCTAGGTTGGAATCCTGCTGGACACAGCCAGTGTCCCCATTCCTAGGTGGCCAGACCACAGGGCCCTGAAGCCTGGCAGATTGTCAAAGCTTCTGAGGAAATGATTGTGGTGGAAAAATAGTCAAGTCCACACACCCTAAAGCATTGCCTCTGATAGGTATATGTGGGCTCATACACACCTCTTACACTCTGACACCCCCTCCTCCCACCCACACACTCACACAATCTCTGCAGAAGCTCATGCTATTTGCCTTTCAAAGCCATCATGCATAGAATGGAGTGTGTGCTTCACATGCCATGTGCCCACCTCCGCCATCCTGATGACAGAGTGCTGGCAGCTTTGCCACTGACTCAGAGACTCTGCTAGTGAAGAGAATCAATATGTTGTTTGCCTCTCTGCAACGTGAGCACGCCAGATACAGAGTCACAAGGGTGGCCTTGACAGCAGCTACCCACGGTCCCCCAGTTGACACCTGGCTGGCCTTGTGTTTAGTTTTAGCAGCTCTCTCCTGTGTCAAGAGGAATATATGGAATACCCGATGAGGGAAACCCCACACTGTATTATGTCTACAAACTAGTATGACGTAGTTGCCTTCCCTTGTCGAGTAGCTATGTTTAGGGCTAGTGTAGCCTTGACCCACGACTGCTGCTGTTATTGTGCTCCACAGTACCCCTTTCCCACCAAACATGTACAGTTCGTACTCCATGCACTCCTCCATCCATCACCTTCCATGCTTCCAGCAGTAACACCCAATTACAGATTCACCAACATGTCTGCCTTTAATACGATTCCTTATTTCCTCACATGAGGGGAGTAATAATTTCTAAAGCAAAAAAACCGAAGAGCATGTGAGGATCATTCTTTCTTGGTGCCTGATTCTTGGGTGGTGCTTAGAAAATGAAGGAAACAAGGGCTTGAAATACAGATGAGAAAACTCTTCATTTTTTGGGTTTTTTTTTCAAGGACACATCAACTGTAGTGCGTGGTAAGGGTCAGCTCAGTATTGACAGACAGCCTCCAAAAAGCGGAGTGTCCAATGCAGTGTTTCTAGACCACAAATGCAACTTCCCTAGGATCGTGCGAAAGAAGATGGCCACCAGGCAACGTCTCTGCCTAGAAAGATTTGCACAAGGCAAGGGCACATGCTGGTCCATGGCAGTTCTCCAGAGACCCAATTTTAAGGGTTTCTTCTGTATCCTGGCCGCCTCCATGAGGACAGAGGCAGCCCTTGGCAGCTACTGCCCCTTGAAACTCTGGACAGTGACCCAGAGATTAGCCATAAACAAGAAGTCAGCCGTGGGCACAAGGCTTAGGCTCTGTGTGTATCTGGCAATAATGTCTTTGTCACGTTGCTTGGCTCCCAGCCTAGAGGCAAGGACAGGCCCTCAAATTCTAGCCAATCACAGAAGCAACGGCCAGTTTTTAAGGAAATTGCCCTTTCCTCGATAAAATTAGACCCAGCCTCTCTGTGTCAGATTCTGTTGGTTGCCAACTGAACTTCTCAACGGAATCCTGATTTTAGTTAGGCATCTACCCATTACCAGCTGTGGCATTCCACTGGCATCTGTTATTGGTTCAGGTGTGGGAATGTGGAAAGTGTTTCATTCAGGCTAAGTCTGTGCTAGAGGAAGCATCATACTTCTTGATATTCACAGGACTCAGGTAGCCCTGACTGTCATAGCAGCCATCTGGAAAGCATAAGGGAAACCAGCTTTGGGTAGAAGCTGGCACTGAGGACACCTGCAGAAAGAACCTGTGTATTTGACGCCATCACTGATATACAGGTGGCATCATGCCTGGGGCCTGCTCTGTCCCAGGCCTCCTGTTATGTCAGATAATAATGTCCTTATTGTTTAAGTCAGTTACATTCAGCATATTCTGTTTCTTGTGGCCCAAAGGATCTTACGTGATACACTATGTAAGGCATGCTGGGGAAGAAGACTCTTCATGTGGAGTGAGGCAGAAAAGCAATACAGCCCAATTCTTATTTCCAAAGATTCACCCTCCATGGTGACATCAGGGGACACTACTTCTCTTAAATGCCCTAACCGCAATCTTTCTCTTAAAAGCTTCGCTGTAGAGAAGAGGGCAGGCTGAGGTAATTAAGCAAGTCTTCATATAATGATCAGGGATAGTCGCAGGATAAGCACAGCGAGTAATTTGTAATTAGATAATCTGGTTTTCAAGATATGGCTTGGTCATCTTCAGATTGTGGCTTTGGGTTTCATTTAGTCTTTATGCTGGGTGTTGTCTCTCATAGCACCTGGGAGTCATGCCTTAGAAATCCATACTCACTGACCTCTAGTCTGGGAGTGAGGGAAAGACCCTGAGAGGAGCAGAGAATCCTCTCTCCCATCTCCTCAGTTTTCTGTCTCAGGTTCTGCCTCTTACAGTGACTGCCTTAGGAAAGGCCACTTCTCCCAACTCTCAGAAGAGGTCTTACCTGAGGTCACAATAGCTACAATGAATAATGTTTTTGAATAATGAATGACACGGAATCCCCATCTCTATATAATGCAATGACACAAACATTGATACAGTAGCCAGAAATAGGACGTAAGGGGGACAAGAGAATTATTTCTTTATAAGATATGCAATGGGTCACACCTTTCCACCTAGCACGAGCCCCCAAATCAGCTGGGTCCATACTGAACACAACATATAAGAGACGCCAGAGCATATACCCTCCATTCATATATTGGTAGTGAAGTGTGCTAGGAACAAAAGACTGGGGCCCACCGCTTGGGTTTGATCCTATTTCTCTCACTTGATTGTTATGTGAACTTAATTAAGCAAGACACTTAGTCCTTTGAACCTGTGTGTGTGTGTGTGTGTGTGTGTGTGCGAGCCAGCCTACTACATAGGTTGTTGTGATGATTCAAAAGATAAAGTGTATGTTGTATATAACTGCATCTGGTACATTAGTAGTTTCTCAATACATGGCAATTAATTTCAGTTATTAATAACCAGTCAGCCTGCTTCATGCTTCTTTCAGTGACCTATTTCAAAAAACTCCTGACTATGTCTTTGCAGCTCCTTCTTTTTTTAATCTTTATTAACTTGGTTGTGGTGACATTGGTTAGTAAAGTTATACAGGGTGCAAGCATACATTTCTATATGCATCATCTATATATTGCATTGTGTGCTCACTACCCAGAGTCAGTTCTCCTTCCATCGCTATATGTTTTGCAGCTCCTTCTTCGGTTGGGCCTCCCATCAGCCTCAGATTTGGCAATTCTTTCCTGAGTTACAATGTTGGTGATACTCCATCCTGACAGTATCCCACAGACATTTTTGGAGAATGGCCTCTGGCACCTCCAGGCCCCAGGACTCTTGCTGTCTGGATGGGATCCTTGAGCTGCACTCCCATCCATCACATCTAGACAGGCCCAATCCCAAAGGCTTTGAAAGACTCTGGTTGTAACCAGAGAAGGCTGTCCCAGGGCAAAGGAACCCACGGGGCAGCCCCCTTGGAAATGCTGGAGAGGTGCATGGCTCTCTCACTTGAGCCCTCACCATTTCAATGATAGGACGGCATTGAATGGCAAATGTGCCAACTTGGGAGAGAAGCAAGTGGGCACTGCCAGCTTAATAAACAGTTTGATCTCTCTAAATAAGGCCCATCTGCCTTGAGTGGACCAGAGCCGACAGAATCTCCTGGGGCTACTAGAGCCACATTCCCTTCAATGGGTTTTGCCATCAATCTTAATAAATACAGGGGGTAGAAACTGGCAATGATAAGTCCAAAAACAATTCTGGCCTGAAAGGCTTAGGTTCAGAAACTCTCACCAGTATTTATATGGGCATTTCTCATGAGCCAGTCACTGTACTAGGCACTGGGATACACAGATGAGTAGGGTGTATCTTTGTTCTGGAGAGGCTTAGAGCCAGAGAGAGAGGTGAGGGAGCCATTGGGGGCCAAGTTGGGTAATAAAGTATTGTAGGTTTTAAGATAAAAGGCATAAATGGGGTGTAAAGGGCACACTAATGACAGAAGAGCCAGTTTCCTTGGGAGTGGGAGGTCAGAAAAGTCGTCAGAGGGGAAGTGACCCAGATATCAGTCCCACAAATATTTATTGACTGTTAACTGACACTAATTTCTGTGCTAAAGGATTTCACAGGCATTTTCCCATTTATGCTTCACAAAAACCCTGTGAAGTAGATATTATTATCCCTGTGATTTTCAAATATGAGGAAACTAAGTCCAAAGGCCCCATGGGTAATAAATGATACTGGAATTTCGGTATAATTAGAACCCTCAGTCTGACTACCTGAATAATGGGCATCCTAATTTGGGGGGGTCTATTTTGCTCATACAGATATGTTTCAACTGAGCAATTATATAAGTAGAAGCCCAGATATCTACTCATCATTCTAGTGACAGGAAAATTCATGCAAGTAAAACCCACAAACAGAGAAGCCAAGGTAAATCCCCATCCCTGGTATTCCCACTTCTTTCCTCATTTTCCCTCAGTTTTAGAGGCCTTAAACTTGACCCCTCTCCCTGACAAAAATAAATAAATAAAATAAAACTCTTTGCTTCCAGGAGCCATTCTGCCATTGTTTCATCATGTTGGCCTTGAAATGGACAAAGAGCCTAGTCCAAGGACACCAGAATAGAGTAGGCTCAGAAGGGAGGCGTAGCAGGGTGGGGGACAGAAGAAAAGTAAGTCCTGTCACAACTCTGAGGACCTGGGGCTGAGGGATGGAAAATAGAGCGAGTGTGGAGGCAGAGAGGCAATCGAATGGGAAGAAGGAGACGTGGAGAGTGAAAAGGAGATGACCGTGAGACCCTGGGAGGGTGAGCAGGAAGAACCATAGCCAGGCTCAGAAAGGGCATGGGATGATTTTCACACATTCAGTCAATCCTGCTTACTCCTGCCTTGATCCATGTGTCCCAGACCTGAAGCCTCTTTGGGGGATACTGTGATGGCTCTTTAAATGTAGAGCTTCAAGTATTGGAAAGACCGGTTTCTGGGGGGAGGAACTCAGCAAGCCTGGTTTCACTTAGGTCTTAGGCTCCTTGTCAGGAAAGAAGGGAAGTGGGGATGGGCCTGGGCGATCTTTCCAGCTCTGACATGCAGGATTTCAGGCCAGTCCATCTTTCCTGGACTTGGTGGGAGGGAGAGGAGGCTGAGAGCCTGGGGTCTTGTGCCAACTCTGCACAACCAGGGGAAGAGGTGGCAGATTTAAGAGAACCAACCAACAAACTGCTATTTAGGGAAAACTATCTGAGTGTTACCCTCATTCGCATGGGTTCCCCCAATTCTTTTGTCACCACACCATAGCTCCCTTTCCCCAAGTAGATTCAGCTTTTGTTGAGCACTGACAGGCAAGAGAGGTCACTAATGTGTAAGACCCTAGCCCAGAGTAGAAGGCTGAATAATGTCACTCAAAGATATCATGTAATTGTTATCAACCAATTCACCCTAATAAATTTAACAATAAAAAATATTCTAGAAAAAAGAAAAAAAAAAAAGATATCAGGTCCAAATCCCTAGAACCTGTAAAGGTTACCTAATTTGGAAAAAGGGGCTTTGCAGGTGTGACTAAGTTAAGGCCTTTGAGATGAGGCAATTATCTTGGATCATCCAGGTTGCCTAATGCAATCACATGTATCTGTGTAAGTGGGAGGCAGGGGGAGATTTGACACAGAGGAGACCATTTGAAGATGCTGGCTTTGAAGGTTAGAGTGAGTGATACAACCACCGCTAAGGAATGCCAGCAGCCACCAGAAGCTGGGAGAGGGGGACACATTCTCCCCTAGAGCCTCCCAGAGGGAATGCAGCCCTGTGACATTGACTTCTGCCCAGTCATCCTGATTTCAGATTTCTGGCCTCCAAAACTCTGTGAGAATACATTTCTGTTGTTTTTAAGGCACTAAGTTTGTGGTCATTTGTTACAGCAGTCATAGAAAATGAACACACCCAGCCTCATTCTGCTCCCAACATATTCTGCACACAGGCTCTGCATGAGTGTGCCATGGATCTGCGGTTTCCCTTGGACTGATGGGGACAACTGGGCACGCTGCGTGAGCTGCAAGGAAAAGGCACAGACTTAGAGGTATGGGAAGGACCTGAATTGGAGATCCAGTTCATTGCTTATTAACCTCTCCAAGCCTATTTTCTAGCCCCTGACTAGCTCATTGTCATCATGTTAGGACTACAAGATAAAATGGACTTAAAGGCAGTGGGTCACATTTAAAGCTCTGTGTATGTTTATTATTTTTCTTTAAATCTTGCCTCCTTGGCACAGTCCTGGGCAGATCCTTTGTAACATGTAAGCAAGAGTCAGGTTGGGAGAATCTTCCATGGCCCTTACTAGCGCTGATATTTCCCAGTGCTGGTTTTCTCTGATTCTGTGTGAAGGGGCCAGTGGGACACGGTGTGATGGATTGTAGGGAGCACTTGTGAATGTAAAACCTTCCAGCCCCAATAAACTGGAGTCACTAACATATTTTATCACATATTGGTCAAGACCATAAAAATCCTCGGTGTGTTCATGACTTTAGCACCACCAAGGTAAAAGGAACTGGCATGAATCCGATAAATTGTGGACAATGTCCCATTTGCTTGGTGTCTCCAGTGCTTAGCAAGAAGACCCAATCAGTGTTTGCTGAATGAACGAAGGAATAGATTGGTATATGAATGAATGAATGAATAGGAATAAGCCCTGAACATCTCCAGAACTTCCAAATCACAACCTTCCTGTGTCTTCCAATATAATCTCTAGTATATGATTGAGTTTTAGCCTCAGTTCCTTTGTGTCATGCTATTGTTACTATTAATATTCCCCTGGATCACTGTTCAGCATCTGGCTGGAACAAATTCTTTCAAATCTCCACCAAAGAGTCACTTCCACTATCACTAAGCACTGTCCCTGTTCCCCCCCTGAGTTGACTGGTTACCTGTTATCACCACCCATGTGGGTTTCCAACCACTACGTTGAGCCCCGTGGGCACAGCATCAGCCAGCCTGGTCTCCAAGCGCAGTGCCCTCTCAGTTTTGTTAGATGTCCATCTACACCCCAGGACCACCAGCAGCAGCAGAATTAGGGTCCTCAAACTTCTATTCCACCAAGTCCTTCACCCTGGTTGTGGGAGTCTTGGTGGGGTTCCCCCAGATTCCACTAGAGCCTTGCCTGGGAGGAGGAGGACCAAAAGTGTCTATAGATCAAATGGAATTTTTGAGAAGGTTGATTTTCTTTCTTTTGTATTGGTTTTTAACAGTAGTATGTTCAGTAAATAGAGCTTGCGGAGTACATAAAAGCGTAAAGTACAGTGATGCCTTGAATTTGAACTTAATCCATCCTAGAACCCTGTTCAAGTTCCAAAACGTTCGAGTTTCAAAACGTTCGAGTTCCAAGACGAGTGGGAGTTCAGATAAAGCTATGGGTCGCACAGTTGATATGCGTCCCAGATAAACAACGTGTTGGTGTTCAGATTCCAAAGCAGTGTTCAGATTCCATGGCAAAATTTGCTTGATTTTGTTCTGCTCAGATTCCAAATTGTTTGAGTTTTGGGGTGTTTGGATTCCAAGGTATTACTGTATTAG
>PVKE010012640.1:0-37941 GCA_004027555.1 Craseonycteris thonglongyai
AGGAACCCTCATACACTGCTGGTGGGAATGTAAACTGGTACAACCACTATGGAAGGCAATAAGGAGGTTCCACAAAAAAAAGTTAAGAATAGAAATACCATATGGCCCAGCAATCCCTCTTCTCAGTATCTGTCTGAAAAATTTGAAAACATTTATGTACTCCTATGTTCACTGCATTATTCACAGTAGCCAAGACGTGGAAACAACCAAAGTGTCCTTTGATAGATGACTGGATAAAGAAGATGGAGTACATATATGCACTGGAATATTACTCTATCATAAGAAAAGATGAACTTCTGCCATTTGTGACAACACAGATGGATCTTGTGCTGAGTGAAGTAAGTCAGATGGAAAAAAGTCAAGAACCATATGATTTCATTCATATGTGGGGTAGAAAAGTGAAAGCAGAAAACAAGCAAACAAAAACTCAGACAGAGACAACAGTTAAGTGGTGACCAGAAAGTAAGGAGGGTGGGATGTGGTAGAAAGGGCAAAGGCTGCCAAATATATGGTGAGGGAAGGAGATATGACTTTGGGTGGTGAACACACAGTGCAATATACAAATAATGTATTATAGAACTGTACACTTAAAACCTCTATAATTTTATTAAACAATGTCATCTCAATGAATTTAATTTAAAATACCACATTTCCCATAAATAGTAGTGCATACACATACACAAGAAATAAGCATGGAATTTCTAAGCAGAACAAAATAAAAAATAAATTAATAAAAAACAGCAAAAGGCCCAGAAAAGTTTGGTAACAAGACCATGGTCACACTGTCCATCAAGAATGAATACAGAACTCAAACCCAAAGCTGTATGACCCTGATCCTATAAAGTTCGTGCTTTCCTGACTGTCCCATGATGGTCAGCGTGTGCTGAGATCCTTAAGTCAGGCCTTGCTAATAACACCCAACTTTGAAGGCTCAGAGCCTCTATGATGACCTTGCAACAAAAGCTTCCCAAGCCTTGTGTCCCATCTCCCTTGGTGCCTTAATCTTAGCCAACGCTACATCTGATAAGTGAATCCTAACTTCCTGGGCCAAGTCTACTCCAAAATGGTGACAATTTCAGCCGCTATGGCCAGCTGTGGAGGAAGGGTATTGTGGAACGATAGGTTTCCAGCTCTGGTATAGAGGCTGATGCTATTGCTGTATCTCAGGGGCCTACAGATTCCAGAGAATTCCTGGCTCCAGACCTGGAGTGGCCATGGCACCGTCCCTGCCCCATAAGTATACACTTGCTCTTGGCTTACACATAATGTAAGTCTGCATTCTTATCTTGGGGTGTTGGTTCACATGTGTATTCAAATATTTATGAAAAGTCAGCCCTGAGCACCTCACAGGTGCCAGGCCCATGGCCAGGGGCTTACCCCTGAGTCCACCCTATTCTTCTCTGTGCTAGAACTTTATATTGAAATTCTCAGTAAGCTGGGGGAGTCAAATGCTTGAACAATATTGCTGGATTTTTTTACCGAAAACAATTCTGTAGCAAATGTGTCTTCAAAACTGAGGTCCAGAGGTTGAGGGGAAATGGGGAGTGACTGCTAATGGGCTTAGGGTTTCTATTTGGGGTGATGAAAATATTCTAAGATGGAATTTAGTGATAGATATACAACTCTCACTATACAAAAAGTCACTGAATCATACCATACACCTTAATCGGGTGAATTATATGGTATTGAACTATATCTAATAAAGCTATTACTTAGAAACAAAACAACCACCACCAGAAAAAAAGAAAAGATGCTGGGATAGCTCAGCAGGGTGAGTGCTTGCCATACAACTGCAAGGTCCAGGGATCAAATTCCAGCCCTGGCCCGTGCAAACCCACATGCTGAGCTGCAGTGCAGCTAGTAACTGCTGGGATGGTTCAGCTTTGGAGGTTCTTGCTTCCCATGCAGGAGGCCCCCATTTTGATTCCTGCTCCACGCAGCCCCACATCCACCCATGTGGAATGAAACCATGTCACAACTAATGATGTGAAATTATGGAGACTGCTCTGGGCTCTCCCGCATTCTCTCATTCTCTCTCTCTCTCTCTCTCTCTCTCTCTCTCTCTCTCTCACCTTCTGTCAAACAATAAAATAAGATATTTAAAAAACCCAAACAACAACAAACAAACAAGAAGAAAAAACAAAAAAACAAGGCCCAGAGAGGGATAGCAGCTCACTCAAGGCCACACACAAGTTGATGGAAGACCTGGAGTCTCAGGCAAGACTCCAGGTCTTCTGATTTATGGCTCTGGGGCTCTTCCCTCCTAACTGCCTCCCACAACTCTAAGCAAGGATAAGTACCAAGGTTCACTGAGTGTACAAGGCATAGCCAGCCCTATGTGTGAGCATTGGCAACTAGACCTGAAGCAACAGGGGAGGTGATAGGAAACGCTCTAGAGCAGGGACTTTAACATTAGGTCTGCTGTGAGTGTGGCCATGCCGGTCTCTGGATCCCAATGTTCCCATCTGGAACGTGAAGCAGATGAGTTTGGTGACCCCTTGCAAAAGTCTCCAGCAGCTCTGAGATTCTAATTATAAAGCACTGCAAGATGCAATAGAAATGGTGTGTCAGCTATATTGTTTCTCTTGGAGAGCTGAAAGAGGCCTGGGGCATAATTAGGGATCCCAATCAATGTTCCTCACTGCTAGTGATGACCAGGACTTTCCCATGACAGTCAAACTGTCTCAGACAATTCTATTGTGCCTTTCTCCATGACAGGTAACTTGATCCTGATTTCCCTGCCAGCAGTGCTAGGTGGGTGAATAATCTATAATAGAGACCCACTGACCATGTCCTTTGGAGATGTGAGGAATCAGGTTCTTGTCCTGGCGGGCAGCCCCACATTGGGCTGAGCTTGCTTCTGTAGTGGAGGGAGTGATTGCTGATGGTCACTGGTCTAAACCCCACTGGACAGGATGTTTCCACATCAAGCCCCACTTCCTGCATCTAGGCCGGGCCTCTGGTTCCCCCCTTCTCCTGCCATCTGGTTGCCTGCCCTCTGCCCCCTCCTCTTGCTGGGTGTTTACAGGCTGCCTTATCAGCCTGGAGAATCTGGGCCTCACCCAGCTGGCTGCCCCACCCCACCAGCCTGCCCAGGGCCCTACCTGCTGTGGTTTCGTCACTACAGGCAATCTGGAGAGCCCCCACCCCCACAGGCAAGGGGTATGGATGAAGGCTCATCACTGAAACCTAAATGTTCATAGTGCTTTATCCACCTTGCCCAAGCTGGGGGAGAACATGCTTTGTTTTTTCTATATTGTCATGTCTCTGTCCTCAGGCTGTGGGGATAGGAATGAGGTACTTGGGCTGCTGAGGAGGCTCTTTGGCCTGGAGTATGCCGGGGCTTTTTTGTTCTCAGCCATTAAGAGATGAGTGGGGGCAGCACTGAGAAGGCTTTGAGAGAACAGGCATACTTATTTTTTTTTAACAGTAAAGTAGTGTAACCACTCTAAGCTAAAGGTAGAGTTAAACAAGGAGCTGCAGGCCAAGTGTGGTACAGGAGGAAAAGCTGGAGAATCCATGGCTCAACCAACCCATGCCCAAACTTCTGAACCTCACAGGTCCCATGGTGTCTCTATCTTCTTACCCTGGGATCTGCTAACCCACCCAAAGTCCAACAACTTTCCCCTAGGACAGGTGTGGTGAACCTTTTGGCGATTGAGTGCCAAAGTTTATGAAATAAGAGTATACTCGCTCGACTTGCGTGCCAACCCATCAAGTGAGATAGAGGTATAATTTTTATGTCTATAAGAGGCATAGGATGTTTTTATAACAAAAACAATAATTCCGCGTGCTGAAATAATTGCTCCGCATGCCACTTAGGGCACGAGTGCCATAGATAGGTTCACCACCTCTGCCTTAGGACATAAGGCTTCGATTTGAGCCAAAGAGGGTAACAGGATAGGGACAGTAGGCAAATGAAGATGCTACAAGTGATAAATTTCCCAGCATTTTAGTTAAGATTAGGCTAACCAGGGAAAGCCCAGATGGCTCAGCAAGTTAAGTGCTTGCTTTGCAGCACTGGGAACCGAGGATCAAACCGTGGCCCTGGCCCATGCGGACCCATATGCTGAACTGCGGTGTGGCCTCAGCTCAGTTCTCCCCCAGGGAGAGCTTCCCATGTGGGAGGCCCCTGGTTCAGCCCCCAGCTCATGGGGTCATGTGTCCCATGCAGGAGGCCTTGGGCCTGGTTCCCACACTGCACGGCCCCCTGTCCACCTGTGTGGAATGAAACCATGTCACAACTAACGATGTACAACTATGGAGACTGCTCTGGGCCCTCCCCCTTCCCTTTGTCTCTCTCTGTATCTGTCTCTCTCCCCATTAAAAACAATAGAATAAATCTTAAAAAAAAAAAAGATTAGGTGGACCATATGTACCATTTAAAATGGGACAGAAAACAATGGTACTGTTCCATTTCAAATACTACGTATAATTAGCCTACTGACATCTTGAATTTAGCCCAGTGAGACTAGGCTGACCACACATACCATTTGAAACAGGACAAAACCATTGTTTTCTGTCCCATTTAAAATGGTATGGGGGATGCCGGGATGGCTCAACATGGGTTAAGCCCTTGCCTTGCAGCCATGGGGTTTAGGGATCGAGTCCCGCCCCAGTTCGTATGTTGAACTGAGGTTAGCTTCCCATGTGGGAGGCCCCTGGTTCAGTTCCCACCCTGCACTGCCCCACATCCACCTGTGGAATGAAATTGTCAAAACTAATGATGTGCAGCCCTGGAGACTGCTCTGGGCCCTCCCCTTCTCTCCTTCTCTCTGTCAGTCAGTGGAATTAATCTTTTTTTAAGAGTTACCGGTATTTTATTATCTTTGACAGAGCCAGAGACAGAGAGAGACAGAGAGAAGAGGGAGGGCCCAGAGCAGTCTCCATAGTTATACATCCTCAGTTTTCAACATGGTTTTCTTCCACATAGGTGGGCAGGGGCTGCGCAGGGCAGGGACTGGGCTGTGGGCCTCCTGCATGGGAAGCATGCCCCTTTGAACCAGGGGCTGAACCAGGGATGGGGAGAACCGAACTGGGGGCCTCCCACATGGGACACACACCCCAGTTCAACATATGGGTCTGCACAGACTGGGGCCGGGATTTGATCCTTGCTCCCCAGGACTGCAAAGTGAGCGCTTAACCCACTGAGCCATCCCGGCTTCCCCTGGAATTAATCTTTAAAAAATAAAATAAAATAATAAATAAATAAATAAATAAAAAGGTCTGTCTGGTCAGCCTAGTTAAGATCCTGAAAGTTCAAGTTCCTACCTTGATAAAGCTGACCAAGCCCCCAGTAGGAATCAAAGCCACAGTCCAAACCCAGCTCATCTTCCAGGGGCTTCCATTTTGTTCACTGATAATTCAATTAAAATACATTTAGGCAGTAGATTGTAATAGTCACACTTAAGATAAAATGCCATACATAAAAGATATTTTATGAGATTGTGTTTTTCTAGGTGTATAGGAAACAATTCAATAATTTGGGGCACTTGGATGGGAAAGTTTGGAAAAACTCTGCTTAGGCAATTTTGCCATTAATGGGCTATATAACCACAGGTATGCCATGTCACATAGCTCTTGCAGCCTGGGCCTGCCTCCCCGCGCTCCGCTGTAGATCTCATACTACCCAGAAGTTCTCTCAAACTTACTGGCACTAGTAGCAGTCAGGGCTCCTCAGGCCACCATCCCATCTCCCCAGGAATGACTTTCCCACCATTCAGATATATAAACCATTTAGTATCCATGTGTTAATGAGTTAATGGGTCACCTCTCTCCTTAACACATTTTCATTTCAAAATGTCATCTGTAGGTATCTTACTTTAGCCTAAGGAGTGGCCTGGGCCAATAGTGGAGCTGACCAGTGGGTGGGTCAGCCAGGGGTGTTTCTCAGTGACTCTGCCTCCCATTAGCCATGGGTGGAGCTCGCCTTCACCATCTATTCCCCAGGGCTGTGGTCTCTGTTAGGAAGCTATACAGAGTGGATGTGAAAGCCGCTGAAAAAGCTAATAACTAGGCCAGGTGCAGGAGAAAGCCTACTTGACTGAGTGTGAGGAAGATTAAGTTCCAGTCCTGGCCCTGCCTCTGCCTAGCTCCTCCCTCAGCCTTTGAGCTGGTGCCAACTCCTACTCCAGGGCACACATTTAGATCTATGGCCGTGGCCACACCAGCCATATTCAGCAGAGCTTTACAGTCCAAACTCATCTGTTTGGTTTCCAAAGGTCCTTCACAGTCTGACCCCACCCTACCTACTCAGCCTGGTTTCCCATGATTTCCCAACTCTGAGCCTGGGCTTCAAGCCCAGTGGTCTCCTCATGGTCCCCTGAGGGAACATTCCAGGCTCATTGACAGAGTTTCTCAGGCTTGCCATGCCCTTGCTACTCTGTTTTCGTTAATCAAACAGTACCCATCCAGGCCTTTTGAGACACCTCTTTTTGCTCGAGACCCACTTCCATGTCTTGGAAGTATACTTTCTCTACTTTTACTCTCAATAAACTTCTTTCACCACTGTATTCAGTGTCTCGCTCAGTTCTTTGTTTGGATGCCAAAGACCTGGACACAGCACTGAGGAGGACTCCCTCACCTGGTAACAACAAGAATATATAGCAGAGGGGAAGACAGGATGGCTCAGTGGGTTGAGCACTCGCTTTGCAGCCCCAGGGACCAAAGATCGAATCCCAGCCCCGGCCCGTGCGAACCCATATGCTGAACTGGGGAGTGCCCCCAGTTAGGTTCTCACCAGGGTGAGACCTGGGCCCAGTTCCTGCCCTGTGCAGCCCCACGCCCACCTGTGGAATGAAACTATGTGGAAAAACCAATGATGTGCAACTATGGAGACTGCTCTGGGCCCTCCCCCTTATCTCTGTCTCTGTCTCTGTATATCTCTCTCTCTCTCTCTGTCAAAAACAATAAAATTAAATCTTTAAGAATATATAGCAGAGGTCAGCAAAATCTACCCACTCCCTGATTCGGTACTGCTCTTGACCCAGGCAGGAATGATAAAAAGAAAAATAAAAAAAAAGGGGGGGGGATGCCAGGATGGCTCAGCAGTTGACCACTTGTCTTGTAATCACAGATCTGGGGTTCTATTCCTGGCCGGCTCATGCAAAACCCATATACTGAACTGTGGTGCAACTGTTAACTGCAGGGATGGCTCAGTAGTAAAGGTTCTCACTTTCCATGTGGGAGGTCCCAGGTTCGGTTCCCAATCCACACAGCCCCATATCCACCTGTGTGGAATAAAAACGTGTCACAACAAATGATGTACAACTATGGAGACTGCTCTGCCTCCCCCCCAACCCCCGGCCTCATATCTCTCTCTCTCTCTCTCTCTCTCTCTCTCTCTCTCCTTCTCTCAAAAATAATAGAATCTTAAAAAATAAAATAAAAACATTTCATTACACGTGAACATATTACAAAATGCCAACGTCCATGAATGAAGTTTGAATGGCACATAGCCACACCGCTTCACATACATATCTACTATGGCTGCTTTTGTACAAGTTACAGAGTTGGGTTGCTGTGAAAATGATCACACAGCCTGACAAACCGAAAATATTTACTATTTGGCCCTTTATAAAAAATGTTTACCTGTCCCTGGTCTAGCTCTGGAAGCAAAAAAAAAAAAAGCAGAAGTGTCCTTTAACAAAATTTATGACTCAGTACCGCTGAAATGTGGGAGATAAGACTGGCTGGGAAAGCCAGGATGGCTCAGCGGGTTAAGTGCTCGCTTTGAAACCCCGAGGACCGAGGATCAAATCCCGGCTCCAGCCCAGGCGGACCCACATGCTGAACTGGGGTGTGCTTCCTGAATGTGGTGAGGCCCCCAGTTCAGTTCAAAAAAAAAAAAAAAGACTGGCAACCCAGTATGTTGCATGTGAATATCAATAATATTCAAAAGATATTATTACAATAAAAAATAGTGCCCATCCAGCAGGGTCAGTCCCAACCAAGTTCTCCAAACCCATGAAGCTAGTTACTCCCTGATAACTACAGTCCACACCCATGAAGTCCTCTTTCTCTAAGTGCCCCATAGCCTTTAAATCCACAAAATCTCTTAATCCCACAAGCCTTGAATTGCTTTTTAGTTATTTCATGTGTATGTCTTGTTTCCCCAACAGGCAATAAAATCCATAGGATTAAGGCAGGGGTGACCAATCTTTTGGCTTCCCTTGACCACATTGAAATAAGAACTGTCTTGAGCCACACATAAAATATACTAACACTAACGATAGCTGATGAGCTAAAAAAAAAAAAATCACAAAAAAAAATCTCATGTTTTAAGAAAGTTTATGAGTTTGTGTTGGGCCACATTCAAAGTCATCCTGGGCTGAATGCAGCCTTCGGGCTGTGGGTTAGACAAGCTTGGATTAAGGCCTATCTCATCTTCTATTGGATCTAAATGCAGGCATGGGCATTCATGAATTAAGTCCATGTAAATTCTTAGCTCGAGTAAAATTTCTAGAAAAGAGACCCCAGGTCTTGATAGATACAGTCTAGGGATGAGGATAGGGATAAAGTTAGGTAGCAACGGTCTCCAGGTTCAAACAGTACTTGTCCTGTTTTGCTGCAAGTCTCTGTTGGGGGAAACACATACCAGCTAGAGTCATTTATTTCAAGCAGCATTGAGAAGGCAGTTGATAACTAATCAGGTCAACATTATCTCTTTGTACAAAAACGAGTGTTTCTACCCCAGGGATATTGGGAGCTGGTTTGATTACTCAGCCCTTGGGAAAGACTCCATGATGCTGGATCAATTCTAAGAGCTAAAATGATTCAAGAGAATGGGGTGGGTGGATGACTATATGAGAACAAGCTCTTTTTTTTTTTAAGAGGCTTTTTGTTGTTTAGACAAACAGGTTGAAAAGAGATATCATTGACATCTATAAAAGGATGTATGGAGCAAATAATTATGGGCCCATTCACCAAAATTGGGTTATTCTCATACACTGTTTGTAGGATTGTAAATTGGTGAAGTCATTATGGAAAACAGTATAAAGATTCCTCAAAAAGTTAAAAATAGAGCTTCCCTATAATCCGGCAATTCCAATTCTGGGTAGTTATCCAAAGAAAACAAAAGGACTCATTAAAAAAGATATATGCACCCCTATGTTCATTGCAGCATTACTAATAGTAGCCAAGATATGGAAGCAACTTAGATGTCCATCAATAAATGAATGGATAAAGAAGATGTAGTTTACACACACATACACATGCATACTCCCACATTAGAATATTATTCAACAATAAAAAAGAATTAAATCTTGCCATTTGCGACAAGATGGATGGACTACAAGGTAGCATGCTAAGTGAAATAAGTCAGAGAACTTACATGCAAAGTCTAAAGAAAAACAGAAGAAATGAATAAACAAAACAGAAAGAGATGCAAACATATAATGAACAAGCTGATGGTTGCCAAAGGGGTAGGGGGTAGGGATGGAAATGAAACATAAAAAATTTTTTTAATTAAAATTAAAAATTAAAGAATGGCGGGAAGCTGGGATGGCTCAGCAGGTTAAGCACTCACTTTACAGCCCGGGGGAACGAGGATCGAATCCCAGCCCCAGTCTGTGTGGACCAATATGTTGAACTAAGGTGTGATTCCCATGCAGGAGGTCCCCAGTTTGGTTCTCACCCACTGGTTTGGCCCCTGGATTGAGGGGGCGTGCCTGCCATGCAGGAGGCCCCCAGCCCAGTTCCTGCCCTGCTCAGCCCCACCCACCTGTGTGGAACTAAACCATGCTGAAAACTGATGATGTACAACTATGGAGAATGCTCTGGGCTCTCTCCCTTCTCTCTATCTCTGTCTGTTCTCTGTCTGTCTCTGTCAAAAACAATAAAAATAAATCTTTAAAAAATTAAAGGATGTTAGGAGCAATATATATATATATATATATACATCTCCATAATTTAGAACAGACCCAATCAGTTTTGGTTTTTTTTCTTTTTTTAATTTTCCATGCCTTTAAACTTTATTGGTCTTTATTTTATTTTATTATTTTTGACACAAAGAGAGAGAGACAGAGAGACAGTGAGAGAGACAGAGACAGAGACAGAAAGAGAACTGAACTGGGGGCACTCCCCAGTTCAGCATATGGGTCCGCACAGGCCAGAACCGGGATTCGATCCTTCGTCCCCGTGGCTGCAAAGTGAGCGCTTAACCCACTGAGCCATCCCGGCTTCCCCACAATCAGTTTTTTTTAATAGGTATACCATATTTTGCTGTTTATAGTGTGCTCCTGTGTACCATGCACATCCACATTTTTGTCCCAAACTTTCAGGGAAAAAATATTTCATTTTAATGTTTCAGTTCAAATTTTATTTGTTTATATTTAGGTATTTTTGTTATAAAGGAATTTTAGCTCTTATTTTTCAACATATTATGGTACAAGAAATTTTATGTAACAAATAATTATAAAACACAAGAACATACACAAGTTCAGAGACAGGGAGGCAAGCAGGAGAGAAGGGAAAGGGACAGGTGGTGCCATAGATCATGACCCAGAGCCCAGCAGAAGAGGGAATGATCTGGATCCTGGGAACAAGGGCCAAAATACTGCCCCAGGCAGGTTGGAAGCTGAGAGTTGACAAGGCCTGAGGTTCAGGGGGCTCAAGTGCAGTTCAACCCTGGACCAATGGGTACCTGAGCAAAGGCAATTATTTCAGGGTATTATTTTACATATAGATATCATTATTAACTTGCAGAGTTACACTCTCAACTCATAAGCATAAATAAAATAATTAAAAGCACTTATATAGACACAGGATTAGTACTACCCATGTATAATGCACATCCTTATTTTTCTCTCACAAATTTGGGCAAAAAAGTGCACATTACACATGGCAAAACATGGTGATATTCAGATGTTTACAAAAGGCCATAAATATTAGATTGGTGCATTACCAAAAAAAATGGGTTATAAATGAAGGGCAAATAAATAGTTCTAGTTTGCAAATGCATAGTAAAGTTAAGAAACTTTAGGGGAAGCCGGGATGGCTCAGTGGGTTAAGCACTCGCTTTGCAGTGCCGGGGACCCAGGATCGAATCGCAGCCCCGGCCCGTGCAGACCCATGTGCTGAACTGGGGAGTGCCTGCCCCCAGCTCAGTTCTCTCTCTGTCTCTGTATCTCTCTCTCTCTCTCTCTCTCTCTGTCAAAAACAATAAAAAAAAAAAGAAAAGCTGTTTAAAAAAAAAAAAAGAAACTTTAAAAAATACCAATGAAAAGATTAAGCATCTTCTAAAATGGCAGTAACATTAGGGTCATCCATGATTAAAGAATAAGACCACAAATGCACACCCAAACATACCTGTTATAGCAATTAATTTAAGTAGGATAAATTCAGGTATAAAAAAGAGATGAGGGAAAGCCAGGATGGCTCAGCGAGTTAAGCACTTGCTTTGCAGCTCCAGAGTCCAAGGATTGAGTCCCAGTCCCAGCCTGTGTGGACCCAGGTGCTGAACTGGGGTATACATCCCAGGTCCGTTCTCACAAGGGTGAGCTTCACATGTGGGAGGCCCCCGGCCAGGTTCCTGTCCTGTTTGGCCCCCACCCACCTGTGTGGAATGAAACCATGTCGAAAACTGATGACATACAACTATGGATACTACTCTGGGTCCTCCTACCTCTCTCTGTCTGTGTTAAAAACCAATAAAAAATAAATCTTTAAAAAGGAGATGATATTGATAATCTGATTTTAAAATTTGTATGGAATTGCAAATGACTTAAAACAGGAAAAACAAACAACTTTGAAAAAGAACAAATCAGAGGGCTAACACTACTTGATTTCAAGAATTATAAAGCTACAATAATCAAAACAATGTAAAATGGTACAAAGATAAACAAGTAGATCAGTCAGTAAAACCGAATACAGAATTCGGAAATAAACCCACATATATAAGGACAACTGCAGTAGACTAATGGTAGCTTTTTCAACAAATGGGGCTGGAATAATTGGATATTCTTATGTAAAAAGAAAAATAAATTAACACATAAACTAAGTAGTGTAGAATTGTATACCTGGGACCTATGTAATTTTTATTAATCAATGTCACCCTAATAAATTTAACAATTAAAAAAAAAAAAAAAGAAAAAATTTGGATCCATACTTCTCACCTAACTTGAAATAGATCAAAAACTAAAATGTAAAGCCTGAAACTATAAAACTTCTAAAAGAAAACATTAGACAAAATATTTGTGACTTAGGGCTAGGTGAAAAATTCTTAGATATATCCATAAAAATAAAAATTGATTAGCTGGACATTATTGAAATTAAAAACTTCTACTGCTCAAAAATCCTGTGAAGGGAATGAAAAAACCAGCCATGGGCTTGAAGTAAATCTTTGCAAAGCATGTATTTGATAAAGATCTTGTATGCAGAATATATAAAGAATGCTCCAAACTCAACTACAAGAAGAAAATACAAGTCAATTTCAAAATGGGTAAAAGATTGGAACAGACATGTCACTAAAGACGATATATGGGTGACAAATAAGTACATGGAAAGATGTTCAACATCATCAGTCATTAGAGAAATATAAATTAAAATCACAATGAGATATCACTGCACACCTTCTATAATGGCTAAAATAAAACAAAAAAATGCCCATACCAAATTTTGGCAAGGATGTGGAGCAACTGGAGGTCTTACATACTGTTGGTGGGAATGTAAAATGATGCAGCCACTTGGTAAAACAGTTGAACCTACAACTACTGTATGACCCAGCTAATACACGCCCAGGCATGTAACCAAAATATACGAGGGCTGTCCAGAAAGCCATAAATGTCTCTAGTTTTCCTATTACATGGCTGGATACTTTCTGGACAGCCTTCATACAGCCATAGAAAGATTTGTACATTAGATGCTCATAGCAGCTTTGTTTGTAATAGCCAAAAATTGAAGGGGAAAACCTACCAAATGCCCATTAACTGATGAATAAGTAAACAATATCTGGTATATCCATAGAGTAGAATGCTACATAGCAATAAAAAGGAATGAAATACTGATGTATACTGCATGGATGGATCTTAAAATAAATACGCTGAATCAAAGAAGCCATACAAAAAGAACACATGCTATAATGATTCAATTTTATATTGAACTCTAGAAAATGCAAACTATTACAATAAATAGTAAATAGAGCTCTAGTGTACAAACTTGCTAAGCAACTACATCTTAATCATTCCAATCACTAAAGTAATAGGAATGCTAATTATCACAATGACAGCCATATTATAATATACATATGCATCAAATTAACATGTCATACTGCTTAAATTTATACAATGTTATATCAAATATATTTCAATTAAAAATGCATACTAATTGATAGAGACAGAAAGCAGATAAATTGTTGCTCAGGATGAGAATGACAGATCACAAAGGTGCACAAGGAAACTTTCAGGGATGATGGTTTCACAAGTATATATTAATACGTATGTCAAATATTATCAAACTGCACGTTTTAAATATGTGCAGCTTTTTTGTATGTCAATAACACCTCAATAAAGCCATTAAATAAAGAGAAAGAAAAAGGTCCCTAACATGGATAAAATAACAACAGCAACAGCAAACACTTACTCTGTAATTTCACTAAGTCACTTTTCTAACTTAACTATGTAGAATTTTATTCTGTAACAGCAGTAAAGACAAAAGAAGCAAAAGCACCATTTTCTCCTAGAAAACACATTCCTTGGTGCCACCAGTAGAGACAAATTCTGAACCTTGGGACTTACTGACTGTGCTAATTCTAGTGGGTTTGTGTTGTGTTATCTTTTGCTTACTCTCATGTCAATGTTATTGTCCCACATAGCTTGGAATGCCACTATAGCATAGTCCATGCTTTCTCTTTTCTCTTTTGAAATGCAATCTGCCCTCTCACTTCTAGGAAACCTTCCTCAGTGAAGCTGAGAAGAATGATCTTCCTCTAGATGAGCCATGGGTCCCACCATTACCCAATCTATAAACCATTTTTTAAAATTTCTTTTTTATTCTTTTTTGACAGAGAGAGAGAGACAGACAGACAGAGACAGAGAGAATGGGGAGGGCTCAGAGCAGTCTCCATAGTTGACAGCATTAGTTTTCCATATAGTTTTACTCCACAGGTGGGCACGGGGCTGCACATGGCAGGAACCAGGCTGGGAGCCTCCCACATAGGCCCCGGCAAGAACTGAACTGGGGGCACACCCCTGTTCAGCATGTGGGTCCACCTGGGCCAGGCCCAGGATTCAATCCTCGGGCTCCTGGGCTGCAAAGCAAGGACTCAACCCGCTGAGCCATCCCAGCTTCCCAACCAATCTATAAACCTTAAGTGCCATAGGCTGGTTGGCACTTCAGCTGTGCCTGCTGTGGGGCTAAGTGCACATGTACTACCACAGCTGTAGAATTGGGTTTAGATCCTTCAGAGCAGGGAGCTGGGTCTGGTGTGTGTGCTTGCATATGCATGTGCATGCCTATGTGTGTGTGTATTTAAGATTAGTGTGGCACCAAGAAAGTGGTCATCTAATGAGACAGGTGTTTACTGTGCATGGATTCTCAGAGGATCAGCAGAGCTGAACTAGCCTCTTACCCTCTGAGGGAATTATTGAGAAAAAGACTCATTATCTCTTAAATGTATGTCTAAGTAATTCCTTGTTATCAGGTCATCAGAAATTTGGGGAGGTTAAGACTAGTTGCGCACTCTGCCATCCCTCCAGCGGAGGCCTAGCAGCTTGAATCAAGGGATGCGAATCAAGGAACTAAGTGAAGTGACTCAGGAGTGGTCCAAGGGTGATCCAGTTTATCCTGGGTCTCCTAGCCCTGCAGGTGGCCACAAACAGACATAATCTATTTGCTAGAAAATGGGACCTCTAAATTACCTTCAGGGAGACCTTTGGAATGGTAATGTCCCCAGCACTCCTAGAAACTCTTCTGAGCAAAGGCAGTGCCTCAGCCACAAGCCCAGGGCTCTGGGCATTGGCCCAGAATGGGCACATTATCCATTCTAGTAAAAGGAGGGAGAAAGTGAACAGCATTGGCTAGTGGGGTCCCAGAAGTTTACATTCAGTAGAGTAAGAACAACAAACTGGTGATTGGTAAATACTCACCAGGGATGGAATGTGAGTCCTGCTCTCAAAAGAATTGACATACTCTGATTCCTGAAGGAAATGATACTCAAGATGAAAGTAGTGAAGAAATAAAGATGGCAATGTTAAAAATATTGAAGGGATGGAATAGCTCAGTGGGTTAAGTACTCACTTTGCAGCCCCAGGGACTGAGGATTGAATCCCGGTCCCGGCCCCAGCCCATGCTGACCCATATGTTGAACTGGGGTGTGCCCCCAGTTCAGTTCTCAAATCCCAGTTTGGCTCCTGGCTTGAGGGGGCGTGCCTCCCATAGGGGAGGCCCCCAGCCCAGTTCATGCCCTGCATGGCCCCCACCCACCCGTGTGAAACAAAACCACGTTGAAAACTGATGAGGTACAACTATGGAGACAGCTCTGGGCCCTCCCCCTTCTCTCTGTCTTTCTCTGTCTCTGTCAAAAACAATAAAATAAATCTTTAAAAAAATATTGAAGATTTGAGTTCACTCTTCATTACAAGCATTGTCTGTCACTCAGAAAGATTATATGTTTTACACAAACACACACGCACATGCACACACACACCTACTTCCACATCCCCTCCTTATGCTGTGTGATGGGAGCATTAACGAAAAGTTAGCAGAAACATCTGGGTAATCTCTTTCTTCATTTTAAAAATGGGTATGGTGGGCCCTGCAAGCACTGCCAGAGAATCCCTGGAGCCTGACAAAGTCAAGGATGTGTAAAGAGGAAATGATAACAACAACAATAATAATATCCACAGGAATAATAACAGCTAGCACTTCTTGAGCAGTTACTATATGTCAAGCACCATGCTGAGTGGTTTACATATATTACCTCCTTTAATCCTCACCCCAACCCTGTAAGGTGAGCACTGAAACTCAAGGTGGTTAAGTGATGAGCCCACAGTCACATAGCCAGTAAGTGGGAGGTCTGGGATATGAAGACAGAGAGCCTGTGTCGTTCCCCACCTCTGGACAATATGCTTCTTGGGAAGGATATTGGGTTAGACTAGAAAAATAAAGGAAGCTTTGGAAAAGGCAGGTGGACTTAGAAGTACCAGCACAGGGACGAAATGATCCATCAAGAAGGTGGGAACCTAAGATAAAGTTTGCTCGACCTAGGCAAATTTGCTTCTTGCTGGTCTGTCTGAGAAATATTCTGGCACTTTACCTTGCAGACAGTCCTACATAAACACATTTCTTTGCTGCCTGGCCCTTTTCCTTACCCTGGGAGCAGGCTGGGTTCCCTTTGCAAGAAAACTCACCTTAGGACAAATTTCCCAGCCAAGAAGTCAGGGCACTCTGATGTGTCTCTGCCATGTTGCAATGTGCTGGGGAGGGGGCAGGACAAAGGGGCAGTGAGAGAGGAAAAGTGATGCATGGAGAGTATGTGTGTATCTAGGTGTTTATATCCAATTAAACCCAACAAGGGCCAAGTCCAGCTGTCTCTGCCCAGACACGAGAGTCACAAAAGCAGCAGAATATACGGCTAGTTCTGCCTTACCAGGTGGTCTGGGGACACTCCAGAGCCTTTGGTTCCCAGATAGATAAGAAAATGAACATATCTGTCCTCCACCTAAACCTCTGGGCGTCCAGAGAACTCTCAGAAGCCTGGGGAAGTTGGGTCGCAACCAGCTTGTGCCAGCCACGAACACCTATAGCATGTCCATTTTCCTGTCCCTTTGATGCCCTCTATCTTTCTTTCTTTCTCCTCTCTTTTCACCAGGGACTGTGGGGGTGGGAGTGGGCGTTCAAAATGAAATCCCCTCAGCTCTGGTGGCAGGGAAGCCTGGCCAGCCTTTCTGTCTTACCAATACATGCTGGTCTCCTGGTCTGGACCAGTCTCTTTATATCTCCTGGAATAGAGAGTGGGATCTATATGGAGCCTCCCACACTCGCTGACCTGGTTTTTATGTGACATGCATTTGCCAAACAATTATTCAGGATTCCAAGGTCAGTCTGTAGGCAAGGAAGAGAGAAATGTGTATTTTTGCCCCTTTCTGCCTACCCCAATTTCCCCTGTGCTGCCCCACCTGCTTCAAGGTCTAGCTGAAGGTGTGCCCTGCTCTCACAAAGCTTTCCCTCTCTCCTTCAACTGCTGCTGACCTCAGAGCCATGGCTGCCTCTGGCCCCTGCTCCAAGGAGCACAATTAGCACTGAACCAGCCACTGGCCTGGCTGCTTGTCCTTGCCTCTGATTGCTTTGTGTCTTAGTCATCTTTCCCCCACTTTCTTCAAGCACCTCCCCAATAGCACCTAGCACAAGCTGGGCACACAATAGGTGTTAATAAATGTCTGTTGAATTGAAACTCAGCAGCACTTATGAAGTCAGAACCTTCATATGCTCCCCAACCAGCAGTTCCTTGGCAACCAGTGCTGTGGCCCAGGTTATAGGATGTTAGTGGCAGGGCCGCGATTACAGGCCACATGAGACTTAGCACCCTGAGATTTGCAGGCAGGTTGGTGTTGATGAGAAAAGCCCCTGACCCCTAGGAACACTCCCATGGGATTCTGGGTACCTCAGATGAGTTTATTTTCTCCCCTGCAGAACTAGTTTTCAGTCTATGAACCACAAAGATAAATTGGCAGTGAAGCCAGAAACCTCTTTGCAGCTTAGAAATCCCAGAGAGGTAACCAAGCCCAGTTTGGGGTCAGGTCCAAGCCTGAGAACAGGAGGCTGCCCAAGGCCTGTCGACAGCTCAGCAGGGACCTCCAGGAGGTTCAGGGGGTCATAGCAGGCATGGGTCATGCCACTCCTGGGGCTAGATGGGTGTCTGGACATGGCCCTAAATAATGCCAGCCTGCCCTGGAACCCAACAAATGATGGCACTGAATGCTTGCCACTTGCAGCCTACACAGGAACCAGGTCTCCCAAATCCCAGGACAGGTCTCTGTTCAGAAGTGAAATCAAGACCAGGGCCCAGCCAAGGTCCCCAGGCAAGGAGAAGCCTCCAAGTGTGAGGTACCTAGCTTCCTGCCTTGACTCAAGGATTCAAACCTGGCTTTGACTTATGGTTATTCATATAGATGACCTAGCCACCTCCACCAGCCCCTCTTACAGCTCCCACCCTAACTCCAGCCCATAGCAACCATATACAAAATCCACGGTGAGTTGTGTCCTCTTCACCAACATATTTTCCTCACTGCCACTGGTGCCCGGTCCCAGGACTAACTCTCAGCAAATGCTCACTGAGTTGAATCTGAGTGTTAGGCACTATATTAGGCAATATCATCATGCTCGCCTGAACTTACTGCATGCCACACACTGTTCTGATAAATAGCTTGTGTGTATTAATGTATTCAACCCTCAGCACAAACTTATGAGGTGGGTCCCATTAGACAGATGAGGAAACTGAGGCATACAATGAACTGGGATCACATGGCTAGTAATAAGAAAATTGGATTTAGAGCCAGACATCCTGGCTCTAAGGGGTGGAGGGAAAGTAAGAAAGTTAGTGGGGGTGGGGGGAGCAGGTGGGGACCAAGGCCAAGCTTAGGAGCAGAGATTTCCCTGGGAAAGCAGGCCATCCTCTCAGCTTTTGTCTGCCTGGGCCTTTCAGGGACAAAAGCCCTGATTTTTGCAGGCTAGGGGCATTTTGTACATCCTACCAATCAGGCCCATAAATGGCAGACCACAGCACCCGCATTTTTAACTCCAAATGTAGGATAGAGGCGACAGAAGTCACTGTGCTACCACATAGCCATAGGCAGGAGGAGGGTGGGTTTCAGGCCCCCAACCTGTCGAGGAGTCATCCACAGTTCCTGAGCAACCATGGAGCAAACTGCAGTAGTGGGAGGAATGCCAGACAAACTCACAAACAAGCCACTCCTTCTGCTTACAGTGGAGGCTGGGTGAGGGTGGCAACGTGGAGCCTGTTCAACGCCCCCTCCCCCCCACAAGACATCCTAGCCTTTGAACCCAGGCTCAGAGACAACCACATGCAAGGCAGCCTCTTCACTACACCAGCTGGCATAGGAAGTCCTCCAGGATAACCCGGTCCTTCACTTAACTCAAGATAGCTTCCCACTAGGCTGTTTCTGTTCTAGGTCCACTGAATTAATGTTAGAAAGCACCTCACAACTGGTCAAACCCTGTGTAACTAACTGTGGGGAGGGATTTGCATTCTTGCCAGGCATATGTGTTCCCTGGGCCCTTTCAGTGCCAAAGGGGAAAGCTAGATCTGTTCCCTTCACTGTCCTCACACCTGGCACTCAGGCCAGGGGTCAGCTCACAGTGGGTGAGTCCCTGATGGGCGTGCCCACCAGCTGTTCAGGGCCCTGCAGTGGTGGCTTGGGTCGTGGGGTGGTGACCTCACTTCCGCTGCTACCTCCCCACCTCCCCAGCACTCCTCCTATTTGAGGCCCCACCAGGCAAAAATTGAGAAGTCCAAGGTTAACTGTTGCTCCCCACTTTAAGAGCTAATTAAAATGATTAGCCACAATGAACTGTCAAACATTAACCAGAAGAAGTTGCAGGATGAGACAGGCCTTAATCTCTGGCAGAGGGATGAGGGGTTAGGAATCAAACAGCTATCAAATCCCATGGCTGGGGTGTGGTGATGGTGGGAGCAGCCAGGGAGAAGGTGGCTGAGCCAGGTGCCCAGGGGTCAGAAGGTGACTCTGGTTAGAAAGGCCATGTCAACGCACACAGTCGTGAGGAAAGGGTGGCAGAGGGTGCGGTGGAGGAACCAGGAATTCATAAAGTCATAACCACCTCAGCCATCTCCAAAAGCAAGGCGCTGTCGACAGGGGATCCTGAGCTGTGTGTCTGCAGACTCCCCTAGTCGGCAGCAGAGGCGGGAATCGAGAGGCGGGAGAACTCGGGTGAGCAGCGGGAAGGCTGGCGTTTGTCTGACACGCAAATTCCAGTCCCTGCCAAGAGGTCTCTACTTTGCCGAATCAGTTGTGTGTGTGTGTGTGTGTGTGTGTGTGTGTTTTACTCTAAGATGCCTGACCTCAGGTTGTGTGTGTGTTTTACCCTAAGGCGCCTGGCCCCAGAAGCTCTATGGGCCACCAGATCAATCTAGAGCCCCACTACAGTCCCGCTCTACCTCCTGCCCTTGGGCACCCAGCTTTTGGAGGCCTGCTGTCGCCATCCACCCCCTCAAGGAACCAAGGGTGCCCAGGGTGCGAGAAAACTGTGCCCCTCCCCCACCGCAACTCGGAAAATCGATCCCACTTCTAATCTTGGATCAGGAACCCAGGTTCCCCAATACACACAAGGTGGGGTGAGGCAAGGGCAGGACTCAACACGCCGTGGCTCTCCTGGCCTTCCCTGGGCCCCTCAACCTCTACACTCCGGGGCCCCGGCCGCCCAGATTCCATCTTCAGGCAAACTTTTCGAGGTCCCCGAAGGTTCAGAGAACCCGCGCCATCGACGTACCTGAAGCGGAGTGGGTTCGGTCGCCGTGCTCCCCTCCCCGCTCTGGGGGCAGAAAGCGGATTCCCAGCCCCCCCCCCCCCCCTGCTTTCTCCCCTTGGAAGCCGGGCCGGGCAAGTGGCGCCGGGACTTCGGCGCCGGCGAAAGGAGAAGTGGAAGTTGAGCGTAGTGCCCGGCCGGTCCCCGCGGCTGCCGGGGCCAGCGTCCCCCCTCCCTCCTTCTTTCCCTTCTCTCCTCCCTGCTCGCCTCTGCCCCCGCATCCCCGCGCCCGTGACTCACCTCGGCGCGGGGGCAGGCCGGTCAGGGCGGGCGAGGCTAAGGGCTCTCCCACACGTCGCACCGCCAAAGGCAAGTTGGAGGGCGAGATGCAAATACCAGGTGAAACGGCGGCACTCCTGAGAAAACGAGTCTAGGGGGAGGGGTGGACTGGGGGTGGGGGCAGGCCGGCGGCCGGGGCACCCGGGTAGGGGTCGCAAGCCAGCGGAGACCTGGGCTGAGACAACCGAGAGAAAGGGGAAATTGCACCAGAGCCACACACGTCCCCGCAGGCGGCGGCTGGGGCGGGCGCGAAGGAGGCCGGGCAGGAGGGAGGGAAGAGCTGGAGGGAGGGACCGACGGGAGGGACCGCTGGAGGGTAGGTTGGGGGAGGGAGCTAGGGAGGGAGGAGGCATCTTGGTGGAAGCAGCGCCCCTCCATCCCCGGCCCGCCTCAGTTGACAGCAAGGCAGGGGGAGCTGTGCCAGGGGCCCTCGCGGCCTCTCCTTCCCTTGGAGGCTCGCTCATCCCCCAGTGGGCAGCAAGGGCAGGGCTGCAGCAGAGCCCACAGGAAGCCAAGCCTAGGGGCTACTGGTTGGGGAGGGACAGGAAGATATGAAAGAGGTAAGGGCTGGGGAGACAGGGTCTGGCACAGCAGGTGCAAAGGCAGCCAGAATTGGCACGCTAAGAGAAAGACCATGTCCCCTTCTGTGAAAAGCCAGCCGCTCTGCTTGAGGCATCCACTTGAACCACAGTCTCCCCTTCTTTCTTCCCCATATCCTATCCTCTGACCTGCTTCAGCCTCCACACCAGCCCCCTACCCCCAACCTGATCCCATAGCTAAGAGGTTTTAGAAGGGAGGTGCTGGAAATTGTCACTTCTTAAGGCTCTACAGTGTCTGGAGGAAGGTGCCAACCAGGCCTCAGCCCTGGCATCTTCTTTGCAGAAGGCAGAAAAGCTGAAGGGGCGCCAGGGGAGAGGGCCCTCTGAGGGGCAGGGGTGGCCAAAGGGCATGATGTTCAGGGACCTACTTAGCCACCAGCATCTGCCTGTTTCCCCAGCCTCGGGAAAAGATGGTCCCTGGCACAGGCCTGGGGGACAAGAATGATAAAGCAGCTGCAGATTACAGATTTCCAGGGAAAGAAGGATGTAGGGGCTGCACTGGGGCACTAGCTCTTCCGACCTCTTGACTACCCATAGCCAAGTCTGTGAAATAAGTGCCAAGAACAAATTTCCACTTTTTCTTTTCCAAGTGGGCAATGTTTCCCCAGGCAATTCTGGATCCTAAAGACACACAATTCTCTGCTGGCCTCTTGCTCATGAGGCTCTCCTCTAAAGTTGTGGTAGATCTCACCCATCTTCTAAGTCCCCTTTATTTTGACCTTGAAACTCACTAACGGACACACATTCCCATTTTGCTGAGAATTCAGTGGTCTCTAATAACAAACAGATCTGGGTTTCATTCCAGCTGTGTGTATTTGGGCAAGTCGCTTAAACTCTCTAAGCTTCACTTTCCTTATTTTTAAATTGGTAATAATAAGAATGTACGTGGAGGAAGCCAGATGGGTCAGCAGGTTGACTGCTCAACTTGCAGCAGCCCTGGGGTCCGAGGATCAAGTCCCCACCCCAGCCCATGGGTGTGATTCCCATGCAGGAGGCCCCCAGTTTGCTTACTGCCCTTAGCAGCCCCACATCCACCTGTGGAATGAAACTGTGTCCAAACTAATGATGTTCAACTATGGAGACTGCTCCGGGCCTTCTCTCTCTCTCTCAAACAATAAAAAATAAATAAAATAAAATAAAATTTTAAAATGTACCTGACAAGGCTATGGTGAGAATTGAATGAGGTAAGATAACCTATGGCTATGGTAGTACAGGGTCCCCAGGAAGCCCTCAAAAATCATTAGCTACCTTCAGCAGCATCTTCACCCTCATTTTGCTTTTCTCTGCCCAGATTAATGGTGGATCCTGCCTGTGAGTGTCTGTAGTTTAAACCAAGGCTGAAGCTGCAAGGCACAGAAATGCCAGAGCAGAGGTCTTCATCCTGGGAAGGGCAAGGAGAGAGGACAGCACTGTACTGACCAGCTCACAGTGACTGGCCCTAATGCCTGATAGTGACCTGGAACGCAGGGCTTGTGGGAATCCAATATGTTCCTACATTCCCCAGCTACTCAGAACTAACCAAAGACCCATGATCTGCGAGTTGCAGCCAAAGCAAACCCCACCCCCTTGATGAAAATCTTGTGCCAACCTCGCCTTGGGGAACCATGGGCCACCAGAATGACCTTCCTGACTCTGTGGCTCCAGGTCAGTAGGGGTGCCCTTCCCAGTGACCTTGCTGCTCCCTAGCCTGCAAGCCCTTCCCCACCTGGCTCCCTACTCTTGCACTTCCCCATAGGGTGAGCCCCAGCCAGGTGGGGCCAGCTGGCTGAGATCACCACTCCTGATGACAGCCATGCTGTCTCTGCCAATGGCTCATTCCCTGAGTTGGCAGGAATTCCCCTTCTCAAGTTGCCTGTGTATGCCCAAGCCATGCCATCCAGTGTGCATGCTCAGCCTCTCTCCTTCCATCCCTGTTTTCCCCTTACTGTCCAACCCGTACTCGGTCCTCTCAGGCCTCACAATCTGGGTCCTTACAGAAGCCAAGGGTCCTCCTGGTTGCTCATAGTCTGTGTAGGGCCACCTCCCCACTTCTGCACTCAACTTGCCTTTCCACTTTGGAACTGGCTCAGCCCCTCTTTGTCCTCTCCTTTAAGCAGCGCCTGACAGTCTATGTTCTTCCGCAGATCACCCTGGTTCTTTGGAGACAAGGTGGCTAGTGCTTCCCTGTTCTCTTATCCCCTTAGCCTCAACAAATTCTTTTCAAACTTGTGACTAGGCCATAATGCCACAGAGCTACAGCTTCTGTAGCTGGGACCCTTACTTTCCACCACAGACACATGCTAGAAAAGTCACCTATCAATCAGACTTTTGGAATGAGAAGCATATTCAACAACCAGGAGAGAAATTGTAGTTTAAAAGGAACCCTCCCACCTGTAAAGCTGAGAAGCCCTGCATAATCCTTTCTATCCAGTCAACAATCATGCCTTTGTTTTTTTTAAAGATTTATTTTATTGTTTTTGACAGAGACAGAGAGAGACAGAGAGAAGAGGGAGGGCCCAGAGCAGTCTCCATAGTTGTATGTCATCAGTTTTCAACATGGTCTTCCTCCACACGGGTGGCTGGGGGCCGAGCAGGGCAGGAACTGGGCTGAGGGCCTCCTGCATGAGATGTGTGCCTCCTCAAGCCAGAGGCTGAACCAGGGGACTAGAATAGGGTGACCAGACGTCCCGCTTTCGACGGGACAGTCCCGATTTTTAACAATTTGTCCCACGTCCCGCAGCGTTTTTAAAAAGTCCCGATTTTTGGAAAGAATGCACAACAAGCTAGGGAATGGTGGGAGATAGACCAAATTTTTAATCAAGAACCCCCTCCCCCCCGGTCAATGGTGTCCCACTTTACCAATGTTAAAATCTGGTCACCTTAGGCTAGAACCAAATTTGGGGCCTCCTGCATGGGAAGCACACCCCAGTTCAGCATATGGGTCCTCATGGGCTGGGGCTAGGATTTGATTCTTGATCCCTGGGGCTGCAAAGCAAGTGCTTAATTCCACTGAGCCATCTGGCTGCCCCTATGCCTTTGTTAATATGTTCAAGAATGCCAAGTTTGCCTCAGTTGGGTTTATGTGATGAGGCCCCAGCTAGGTACAATAACAGACAGAAAGCTCTAAGTCCCAGGTTGTGGTTGGGCATTTGAGTAGCTACAAAACAGAAGAATTCCTTGTACAGCTTATACCAAAGGGCTTCCTCCTGGGATAAAGGTCTGTTGTCCTGGCCCATATTGGAGGGTAAGGGGACTGGGGGCAAGGGTGTACAAGCTACAGATGGGAGGATGTAGGTAAGAACAACTTCCCAGACCATAACTTTCAGCTGGCCAGCCACCTTCCTTAATTGGGGCTCTTGGGAAGCCATTGGTCCCCCACCAGACCCTGCTCTCATTTAAATGGAGAGTTATACCTTTCACCTCCAAGTCTTTTCTGGGACAGGCCCTGGCACCATGAGAGCCCCTAGACAACTTCAGAGGACAGCTAGGTTTCACTTCTTGTAGGACTGGACAGCAGCTCAGGGGCCTACCTGGAGGGAGATGACAGCCCTGACACAGCCCTGATATAGGACATACAAAGTGGCATGTGCAGGCCTAGTGTTTGGTTGGAGACCAGCCCTCTTGGATGGTGGTAGATTTTTTGAGTGGGGGTGGGGGGGGTAGTGGGAGGGAATTAATCCTGTGTCTGAATTGCAAATAATTAGGCAGAAATGGCTTTGGAAACAGTTCAGCAAATGTGGGCAAGACCCCTGCAGTCTCTAATCCTGCTGGTTCCTAGCCTCTGTCTGGGAGCCAGAGCTCAGCCGGGAAAAGTCCCTAGGACCAGGGAGGAGGGTAGGTGTCTGCTCTAGGGCCCCTATCACAGGCAGCACAGCATCCACATTTTTCCAGCCACTCTCCAATGGAGCCAGAGCTAACCCCTCAATCCCCAACATCTGTTGGCCCAACTCCCATCTGTGTGGCAGGTCACCTCACTGTGCACCATGGCCCTGCAGAGAGGACAAATGATCTTCCAAAGGTCCCTCCCCTCAGGGACTGAAGGACAAATGAGTGGGCCTAAGAAGGCCTTGGCCCAAGGGGCTGCTGCTGGGAACAGGGATTGGGATTGGGATAAGAAGAGGGACACCAACACATGTAGGCTTTCTGCAGGCCCTTGGGTGGGCTGGAGGACAAGGACACAAGCAGCCATCAAGCTGGGTGTTCCCTCCTCAGATAGAGGGGACTCGGGTGAGTGGAGGGGGCTCCAGTGGCATTGCATGGGACACTACATATTATATATGGCAAATGGCACCCCCTGGAGTTGTGCAGGGTCATGGGAGTAAGCACAGACCCAGGAGAGTTGAAAGGAGCACTTGAATGGAAAGAGAGTACAGGAAGGACTCAGACTGGGATACTACAGTGGGGAGCCAGGTTTTCTGGATGGGAATGAGGTGGGATAGTGGGGCAAGGCTGTGAGGACTTGTTAACCCCAGTTTCATCTGCTTCACATCCTGACAAGGGCCAATCCAGGTTGAGGTTTGTACCAGGAGGTAGATGAGTCTACTCTTTCAGGATTGTCCCATCCCACAGGGAGAAGAGGGCAAGCCTGAGACATGCACTCTACAGAGGCTCAAAGGCAATGCAGCTACTCCTCAGTTTCCCCACCCTGCCCCCATGCCAAGGGTCAAGGGTGGTTGTTGTTGTTGATTAATCCAGAAAAATACAACAGTTAATGTCTACAAAGGTGCAGTATGAGTCATTTCACGGAATGTCTAGGCCCCTTCGTTGGCAGCAAATAAACTTTCCAGCCCTCTTTTGAGGAAGCCATCCAACTTGGCTGCTGCTGCCTCCTTGTGTGTGAGCATGTGTGTGGGTCTTGTGTGGAATGGGTCGCTGTAGGGCCTTGCCTGCCTGTGTGGGTGACTGTGTGGGTCTCTCAGATGTGAGTGAGGGTGTAACCGTGGCCTGGTGTGTGTGCATGCGCGTGTGTGTGTCTGCAAGGCAGCATGGTATGCAAGCCTGTGCAACTGAGGGTGTCTACGTGTACATTTTTTCCTCATTGCTGCCAAATTATCATCCCATCTCTCCCCTCACAAAGTGAAGGCCTGGCTGAGGGAAGCTAGCAGTCTAAAGGGGGGGGGGCATCTGTAGGGGGAGAGAGGCTGGAGGGAAACCAAAGCAATTCCACTCATCAGAGGAAAGTGTCAGCCACGATGAAACTGAAACCGAGGCAGCCGCTCAGCTCGAAGGCACCAGCACCCTGGGATCATCAAGGGTTTGGTTCCTCCCACTCCCTTCCTCTTCCCCTTGCCCCAGCGGCCCACTGTGCAAATTAGTCAGCTTGAAATTCACATGCTTGCAGCCTCAACTTGGGACCTGAGGCTGTGAGACCCATCTAGAAATTGACCAGCAGTTAGCACATGACCCCATTAGCACCTATTATCACATTAACACAAATTAGTGTATCAGATCCTCTCCCAGTCACCTAGTAGAACACAGAGCCAGGCTGAAGGGAGAGGCTGCAGCTCAGGTGCTGCTCTGGGTGGGGAAGCCAGCCCAAGGGCATTAAGAGAGGGGTCAGGCTGAGGACTGCAGCAAGTCAGGTTGGGGACACAGAGAGGAGACAAAGGACATCAAGCTTTGACAATATCATCCTTCTCCTAGGTTTTGCTTTGGGAGGAGACACCTTGGGTAAGGGTGTTAGTAGAAAGGAGGGGGTTTCCAGGAATAGCTGGGCACCGCCCAGTAGGAAGGAGGCCCAGGCTCTGAGGTCTGGGAGGGAGACAGACAGTATTTCTCCTGGCACACACTGAAACCTGGGAACATTTAGGATCCTTTAGCTTCCCCCACCCGCTTTCCTCTTTATGGAAAATCCGTAGATAACTTTCTCAGATGGCTTTGGACATCCTGCAAGCAGGGAAGCTGGATTGACTGACGGAGAAGAAGCACCCAGAACACTAGTACAAGGCATACGTAGCTTTTATATTTTGGCACAGAAAAGAAAGACACACTGTGTAATATGTAACTCTGTACCATGGGAATAGACACTGGAGCCTCTAAAAAGAGTGAGATTGGAACCCCAATAACTTTTTTTCAGCTAAATGCGTCTGGCCACAGGTTATTTTTGTGCCCCGATACTCTCAATATGTTAACTAAACAATTATGACATAATCATGAATCAATAAGGGAAGGTCAGCAGTAACACGACTTCTACTAGAGCTCAGGGCCTGCATGGAGGTAGAACACAGAATTCTATCTACCTAGGCTAAGGTTGCAACTTTGAGCCCCAGATGGCCCTCTTAGCTTGGTTTTCTTTCTGGCTGTTGACAACCACCGGATTGACAAGCACAGGATCCCTAACCATCGCCCTACATCTATGCCCAAGGCTGAGCTCTGGTCCCAGACTGGGCCCTAGCCTGGGTCACAAACTACCCCTGTGCAGGAGGTGCATTCTGGGTCTTAAGGGGGCCAGGCTACAGTGGTCATTCATGGAACCCCCCCCCCACACACACACACCCAAGGCGTGAGACGCAACTCAAAGTTTCCATTCTACTGCCCGTGGTTTGAGAGTGTCGTCAAAGAGAGGAAAGGCACCCCGAAACCGCAGTCCCTTTGCTGAAGGTAAGCCGTCCGGAGCTCAGCGGGGCCCAGGAGGTGGCCGAGGGACTACCTATATTAAAAGAGCGCCCGAACCCGCCCCACGCCTAGGCATTAAGGCGGCAGGGTCTTCTCTCTCCGGATTTCCCGCCACGTGGGCTCCCGAGGCAATGAGGTTCTAGAAGCTCCTCCTGCCTTTCCCCGGCCTCCCCCTTTGTCGGCTCGCGCCTTTTGCAAAGCCGCAATCCCCGTGGGCTGAGATACGCCCCTGACCCTCAGGCGTACGCCCAGGGCGCCTCCGCAGCGCCACCTGCAGGAAGGACGTGCTGCGCGCGGCGTCTGGGGCCCAGGCGGGAACTGGAGTCCGAGAGGGAGAAGTCGGCTCCCTGCCCAGAGCCTTCCCGACTCACGCGTGGCCTCCCCTCGCCGCCTCAGCGCCAGGCGGCCTGGCCAGCCCCGAAGCCGCCCCGCGCCCGCCCGGCGCAGGTAGCCGGCGGCTCCGACCTTGCACTCGTGCTGCTGGGCTCCCAGCGGCCTCCTTCCCTGAGTGCCTCTTCTCGGGAAGTCGTGAAGTCACACTGAGCCCGATCTGCTGACTCATGAGAATCCTCCCACGTCCCGGCACACCCCTTAACACTTCCCCCTCAATCCCTTCTTTCCTGCCCGCACCCCCCCCCCCCTTCACGTCACGTCAGGCAAGCAAGGGCGGTTTGGGGCTCTCAGGGAAAGACTCAATCTGGCAGCAAATAGAGACCTCTGAGCTTCTGTCCCAGCCTGGCAACTCTGTGCTGTTCTGGAGTGCACAGGGAATGCCGGGGAGGGGATTACATGTTACCAACTCAGGGCAAAGCTCTTCCACTAAGGTATCCTTTTGCAGTTACCCACCTCCCAGAGGGAGCATCTGCTGAAAGGAAGGCATCTGGGGAGTTCCTTCCATCCTCCGGACTTGAGAACTGGGTGGGGAGGTCACTAGGAAGCTGAGGTCTCTTTTTGGAACCTCCTGTTCCAAGGTACAGGCCACTACTCGGGCTTGTACCACCATGGAGGACAGTTGTGGCATCCTCTGAGCCTTGAGCTGCCCTCAACCCTTGCATTAAGCCAAGCTGACAGTGAAGAGGTCACTGTGGCTTTTCCTCCTAGAACTTGGTACTGACCTGGTCGAGGTTGAGGTGGGGATGACTTTGAAGCCAAGAATTATCTGTTTTCACTATATATGTACACACCCATCCCATTGTCTCACTACTTTGAGGACTCCAGCTGGAGTGGGAGATCAGAATCCCACACTAGTTGCTTGGGATACTAGTCTCAACAAAGCGGGTTGAGGGCCTCAGGCCGGGGGCCAGGGAATGCTTCAAGTTGGAGGAGCTCTACTGGTCTCTTCTGAAATACCCAAAGCTCCTCCTCTCCCTCTGGATGAGTAATTATTATTAGGCATCCTTTCTCACCCAGAAAATCATGGTACTGTTTTGTTTTGGCTTTTGTTTGTTTTTTCCTTTTTGTGTATGTGGTTTCCATTTATCTTTACATTAGGAGCCAAGTGTTACTGAAGCTTGCAAGCTTCCTGGCTCATTTTTCACTGCACTTGGGGGCAGGGCTGTGCCAAGGCCATGGCCAATGTAGAAATAGTCATGGACTAAGAAGAGCAAAGGGGCTGAACAGGCTGGTCTTCAGGCTTTTATGGCATGATGTGATGGGTGGTTCTGTGCTCTTCTCTCATCATCAAGTTGAGAGATGCCCTGGGTTATGGTATCTGTCCACCCACAAGCTCTTCAGGGTGTGTTTGTTGGGAATTGGAGCCATTAAATGGTTGAGTAAGAATGTATGTGCTAGGATCATGACTGAGTATAGTCCCATCTTAAAGCCTTCCTGGGGAAATTCTGGGCTTGAAGCCAATCTTTTTTAGGGGTTGAAGAATGCTACCTTTCATGGAGCCAGTTCTGAAGCTGTCAAACTCTCCACGGAGAGCTATAAAGCAAGGTACAATTTCTAGGGGTCCTAGGTCTAGAAGTAACTTGCTAGGTCAAAGAAAAATCATAGGCTACAAACAAACAAACACAAAACCAAACCTGTAAATCTGTTTGAGCCAAGGGGTCAGCAGAAGCAATGTGAGGAGACATTTGCCAAGGGTTTTGGGTCCCATTAGCATTGCTTCTCAACCTTAGACATAAAAGACAACTGAGTCCACGGAAAAATGAGGCAAGTCCTGTGCAAGCACCCGAGAGATTTTGCCATACATAGGAGGTTAGAGTTGAGGGTGGAGGGATGATCTAATGTGTTCCCCTCATTTTACACGTGAACCTGCCAGGACTTAGGAAAGTGGCTGTCCAGGTCCTCTAGGAGTGAATGGTAGAGCTGAGATTCAAAGCCTGAAGAGTATTCTTTCCATTGCACCCCACTGCTTCAGGAAAAACACACAAGGTTTGTTGTTGTTGTTGAGTTGTATGAGTTCTTTATGTATTTTACATATGAGTCCCTTATCAGAGGCATCGTTTGAAAATATTTTCCTCCCAATTTATTGGTTGTCTCTTCATTTTGTTGATGGTGCCCTTTGCTGTGCAGAAGCTTTTTAGTTTGATATAGTCTCATTCATTTATTTTTCCTTTTACTGCCCTTGCCTTTGAGGTCAAGTTAATTAAATCCTCCCTGAACCCAAGGTCTATAAGTTTAGTACTGGTGTTTTCTTCTATGAAATTCATTGTTTCAGGTCTTATGTGGTGGTAAACAATCAATTTTAGAAATGGGCAGAAGACTTGAACAAACACTTCTCCCATGAAAACATACAAACGTCCAATAGACATGTGAAAAAATGCTCAACTTCACTAACTATTAGGGAAATGCAAATTGAATTCACAGTAAGATACCACCTCACACTTGTGAAAATGGCTATAATGAACAAGGCAAGGAATAACAAGTGCTGGAGATGCTGTGGAGAAAAAGGAACCCTCATACACTGCTGGTGGGAATGTAAACTGGTACAACCACTATGGAAGACAGTTATGGAGGTTCCTCACAAAATTAAGAATATAATTACCATATGACCCAGCAATCCCTCTTCTGGGTATCTACCCAAAAAACTTGAAAACCTGAGTCCACAAAGGTATATGTACCGCAGTGTTCATCAAAGCACTGTTCACAGTGGCCAACACAGAGAAACAACCAGTGTTCTTTGATAGACGACTGGATGAAGAAGTTGTGGTACATTTACACAATGGAATACTACACAGCAAGTAAAAAGATGAAATATAGCCATTTGCAGCAACATGGATGGACCTTGAGATCATCATGTTAAGAAAAATAAGTCAAACTAAAAAAATCAAGAACCATATGACTTCACTTACATGTGGAATATAAAACTGAAAGTAACAAAGAAACAAAAACTCATGGACACAGTCAATAGTTTAGTGGTTATCTGAAGGTAAGGGGGAGGGGAGAGGAGGGAGGGGACATCAAATATATGATGATGGGAGGAGAACTGACTGGGTGGTGAGCACACAATGCAATTTATACATGATGTAATATAGAGTTGTACACCTGGAACCTATGTAATCTTTACCAACTAATGTCAACCCAATAAATTTAATAATTTAAAAAAAGGCAGGGGGGAAGCTGGGACGGCTCAGTGGGTTAAGCGCTCACTTTGCAGCGCCGGGGACCCAGGATCCAATCCTGGCCCTGGCCTGTGCGGACCCATGTGCTGAACCCAGTTCAGTTATCTCTCTGTCTCTGTATCTCTCTCTCTCTCTCTGTCAAAAACAGTTTAAAAAAAAGTTAAAAATAAATAAATAAATAATAAAAAAAGGCAGGGATGTCAGGATAGCTCAGCAGGTTAAGTGCTTGCCTTACAACTTTGAGGTCTGGGGTTCCATTCCTACCCCGGCCCATGCAAATCCATATGCTGAACTGTAGTGCAACTGGTAACCACCAAGACGATGGCAAAGGTTCCCATCTCTCCTGCAGGAGGCCCCCAGTTCAGTCCCCACACTGTGCAGCCCCACATCCACCATGTGGAATGAAACTGTGTCACAACTAATAATGTACAACTATGGAGACTGCTCTGTGCCCTTCTCTCTCTCTCTCTCTCTCCCTTCTCTCAAACAATAAAATAAAAATATATTTTTTTAAGGCAAAAAATAAAATAAATTAAAAAAAAAAAAAGGAAAAACACACACGGACCGAGAGCACTTACTGGAACCTGAGGAAGAATCATGGGGAGAAGGAAACCAAGGGGAAGAGGGACCTGCAGAGATTCTGAGAGGAAGCAGGGAAAATGAAGGGACTGAGGAGGAAAAGTGAAGAGAATGAGGTATAATCTCTTTGAATGTCAGCTCCATCCTCTGTATTAAAGATACTACACATATTCATTTAAGCATAGTAAACATATTCATATTCTGTTTCTAGAGATGACAGAGAAGATGCAACTATAGAATGGAGGAAGAACTATGATTTTGTCATGAAAGAAAAGCCTAGACTAGATAGAATCAGAACCATAAAGCACTCTGTGGAGTGAAAAAGTTCTGATCTGGACCCATGAATCATACTCCCAGACCTTATAAGGTCTGACAATTAAGTTTGAGAACTCATCCTAGAAAAAGTGCTACATACCTCATTGCTAAATATTAATAGCATATCACTACAGTCACCTTTGAAACACTCCCCTTGGGAAGCTATGCACTGATGCCAGCACCTAGTTCACCCTTCAAAGCGATTTTGAAACTCTTTTTCTGGAATGGTCATCAAAACCATTGTTGTATTACCATTGATGTCTGGAATGTCATCAAAATACCTTCCCCTTCAACATTTCCTTTATCTTCAGGTAAAGAAAAATGCCATTGAGGGCCAAATCAGGTGAGTAGAGAGGGTGTTCCAATAAAATTATTTGTTTATTGGCTAAAAACTCCCTCACAGACAGTGCCGTGTGAGTTGGTGCATTGTTGTGATGCAAGAGCTATGAGTTGAAGAAAAGTTCAGATCATTTTCATCTAACCTTTTTACCCATCTTTTCAGCATTTCCAAATAGTTAACTTGGTTGACTATTTGTTCAGTTGGTACAAATTCATAATGAACAACCCCTCTGATATCAAAAACAGTTAGCAACATCATTTTGACTGGATTTGGACTGACAGAACATTTTTGGTCATGGAGGTTTGGCTGACTTCCATTAAGCACTTGGACACTTTGTTGCAGGGCCATATTAGTGCACTCATGTTTCATCAGCAGTGATAAAACAACCCAAAATATTGTCTTGCCTCTCCTAAAGGTCTTGGCAAACATCAGCTCTCCTTTGCTTTGTTCATCAGTGAGCTCCTTCAGGATCATTTCTGTGCACACCTTTCTTATGCCAAGATTTTCAGTTAAGATTTTCCTGTTCCTCTATTGATGGTTACTTGGTCTGCTATGCTTCTCACAGTCAGATGATAATTTTGATGTACACTTTGATGAATTTTTCAATGTTTACATCAGTTCTGCTTGTTGCTGACCACCCTGACCTCTCCTTATCAGTGACACTTTCTCTCCCCTTAGAAAAACATTTCATCCATTTGTGCACTGCTATTTTCTTCATGGCATTATCCCTATAAACTTGAACTAACATGTCCCTGATGTCACTTCCACTCTTGCCAAGTTTAACAAGAAATTTAATGTTTGTTGCTCTAATTCAAGCTCTGACATTCTTGTGATGGCACAAAACACATGCAATAACAATAACGAACCCCACTCAGCAAGATACCGCCGCATGTTGACATGAACACGGCTGTGAGACACTGATATATAAAGGTTATGCAAACTTACTGAGTTGTTTATACAGTGCTGCCAACATAAGTGCACGGTGGCAAGTTCATGAAGTTAATTGCCAGACCTCATTGAGCTGCCTGTGTCTGCCACTAGATTATAAAGCCACTGATGGCAGGGACTATATATTAATATTACTCATCTTATCTCCAGGGCCTATTGTACCATGGCATGAAATAGCTGTGCAGTAAATGTTTGCTAGTTGACCAACAAATATATTTATTATTGTATGTGTTCATAACTTCAACATGTTAGGCGCTCATCCAGAAGCATCTCTACGTTGTGCTGCAAATGCCAAGACACTGTAGGTAAAAACCTGCCTGGGAAGCCCTGCACCTCTGTCCCAGACATGACTTGTGCTTTCCCTGACGAAGACACAGATCTTGGAAGCTCCACTGGGACTGTATCTTCCAGAAGGTACAAAACAAGGCAACATTCACAGGGGTCTCTGACTGGTAATGGGCCTCTGGAAGATATTTTGGCTTTTTGTCTCCAAATTGTCAACACCCACTAGCCAGAGACCACCAGGACACTCTTAAGATTGAACAAGTTGGGTTTATTGCTCACTGCAGCAAGAGGGAATGCATGCTAGGGGGAAACATGAGGCACCTTAGGAAGAAGGTGCTAGAAAGGACTTATAGGATTTGGTCTTGCCTGGGTAATCTGGAGAGAGTTTAAGGAAACTGGGCTTTACTCTGGATTGGATGGTGTCAGGGGGTAAGGAAAATTCAATGATTGGGTGTCTTATTAAATAAATCTTATCCATTGGGTGGGCAGACTAGAGTGAGGCTAATGCTGTAATTGGTAAGGAAGCAGCAGTTGCTCAGATTAGCCAGGAAAAGAGGGGTAGTGGTGTTTGGTCATTTCTGTTCATGTTTTTGTCTGTGCTTACATATAATTTTGGAGTACTCTTGTCTTTGTCTCAACCCACCATGGTCACAGTGGCTCTGTACAGTGTTAATGTCTTGTTAATCTGTTTGTGTTTAACAGAACCCCTAGACCTAGCAGTGAGTGCCATGCCAGTTTGTAGCTACCTCAAGGCCAATAGTCCCAGGTCAGCAACTGAATGTCAGGGGCTGCATTTCTCTTTCTTAAAATGTTCGTTTTGAGATGATCCCTTTTTTCCAACCAAGGCTTGGCAGTCCAGTATCTAAATATTTAGACCCTCCCTGTACTCTGACCCAGTCACACCCATCTGTAGAACCAGCCAGGCAGGGGAACGTCATCACTGGCTTGGGCTGTGTATCTGTGTGGTTTTGTGTACATGTGTCTGTGCCTGCCAGAAATTCCCTGATAAGATGGGAAGGAAGCCAGAGGCAGTTTTGCTTCACTTCTGGACCCAGCAGGACTTCCCCTCTGCACAGAGAGAAAGGCACTGGGATTGAGTCCCAGTGATCTTTAAGGCAGCAAAGGTGCCCAGCTCTAGGTGGAGTCAGGGAAGCATAGAGGGATATTGCTGCAGCCAAACTTCAGCGGGGGGAAAGGGGAGGGGTATTGGTGGAAGGGAGGGGAGAGTTCCTTTGTATAAATGGGTCTCTAGAGAAGCTGCTGATTTTCCTTCAAGGAAGCAGCCTGCAGTAGGTTACTGTGGATTCCACACACCCATCCCTTTCTGCTTTAAGCCTCTTGTCTCCAAAACAGGCCCTGTTGATTAGAACAACAAAAAAGTCACATATGTTGACCTTGTCCTCCAAGAAGAGGCTTACTCTGACCACTTTCCAAACAAACATGCTTCTTTCCCTCAGGTCCATCTCTCTAGCTTAAGTATAAAGACATCTCCTGCTGTGCCTTACAGGTTGCTGAGCAAAGGCCAAGTACCATCATGAAGAGTTCCTGAGGGGCCATTGGATAACATTTGTAAAACAGCAAAGAAAAGCAGTATCAAAATCAAGTGGGTAGCTTCCAAATGCTTGATATTTTGGCAGACCCCAACTCTTCTTTGCAGGATGTGACTAGCCCTGTTCTGCACTGTGCTGTGGCCCAGCTAATTACAGGGGGCCAAACCTCAACGGGCACTGATCATTTGTACAGTTAGAAATCAGTCCGTGATGTTTGGAGGCCTGTACAGATGAAATGCATCCTGGGTTAAGTGGGAAGTCACAGCAGTGGGTGAAGTGATGGGGTTTGATAGCCTGGATTGCAGAGAATGGGGGCTACAAGGCAGAGGCTCATTTTTACAGGAAGCCCTGTATCTAGCATCATCCAACCAAGCAACCAAAGACTTGTGCAGCATGCTACCAGGGTTTTGGTGGGCGGGGCACATTGTTCCCATCCTGAGAAAAAAAGCCTCTGCTCTGGGCAAGGTTACAATCAATTTTGGCAATGAATAGGAATCACGCAGAGAATGACTTAAAGAACAATCAAGTTCAAAGGCAGTAAGTACAATTGGAATTCAGAGATTAAATCACTCACAGGCACTAGTCCAACTGGTACCATGTCGCCAACACGGGATTTCATTTGGCTTAAAAGATGAGCAGGATTAAAACTGATTAAAGGGAGTAGGGGGGAAGCTCGGATGGTTCAGCAGGCTGAGTGCTTGCTTTGCAGCTCTGAGTTCCAAGGATGGAGTCCCGGTCCTGGACTGTGTGGACCCATAAGCTTAACTGTGGTGTGCTTCCCATGTCAGGTGGGGGTGGGGGGTTAGTTCGGTTCCTGCCAGGGCGAGCTTCCATGTAGGAGGTCCCAGGTTTGGCCCTCCGCTCGCAGGGGTGCTTCCTATGGGAGGCCCCAGGCCTGGTTCCCACCCTGTGTGGCCCCCGCCCACCTGTGTGGAATAAAACTGTTGAAAAACTAATGACATACAACTAAGGAGACTGTTCTGGGCCCTCCCCCTTCTCTGTCAGAAAAACAATAAATCTTTTAAAAAAATAATGAAGGGAATAGGGATGGCTTTCCAGATGTGAAGACATGTACAAAAATTTTTTTTAAGGTTTGTTTTATTGTTTTTGACAAACAGCTTTCCCATGTACAAAACTTAAAGGTGGCAATAAAGCAGATGTTGATGTGTGCACATACATGTCTGTATGAAGTCATGGAAAGGAGGCTGGACAGGACAGAGTGGGCTGAGATCAGAAGCACTATAGATGACTTTGACTTGATGTGGTTGGTGACAGGAGTCACTGTTACATTCTTCAGCAAGGTAATATGGAAGAAGTGATACTTTAGGAAGTGATCTAGTAGCAGTGGTTGACTTAAGTTGGATACTCTGATTGATCTCAGTACTTTGGTGTGTCCTCAGTACTGTGTGTCTCTCTCTATGGACAATCTCACTATATTATACTTCTGTGTTAATGTGTCTACCTTCCTCACCTTAAGAGAAGTGGCTATGTTTTTTCCACCTTCCTCTTTTAACATCCACCTAGCTCATAGTACAAGAACACTGATGAGATGAATAGATCATTTCATTTTAATTAACTGAATTATAATGACATTCCATACAAGGATCACAAGTGTCAAAGAATTAAACTAAATTACATGTAACACTAGAACAGGACAAATCTCAATTTGATCTTTTTTGAAATGATTTGCAAAACACTTCAGGATCTTAAGAGTGTCTTACCACCATCTTTATAAGCTGTATTATTACTGTATAATGAGGCCTATCTCAGAGGATACTAAAGTTTTCTACCTAAAGATTTGGATATGCCATGTGTCAGATTATATTTCAGCAAACCTGTACACATATAGTAAGAACTATTCTACTGTAGCTCATTCTCAAAGTGGACATTTGTCTTGTTCTAGTATTCAGAAGGGATTTTTTTGTAGCTACAACTCCCTTGAAGCAAACATAATATTGAAAAAAAAATCCAAACTGGTCATAATTTTTTCTTTATTAAAATTTTCACAATTGGACTCGAAAGTATTATAGTAAAAATTTCCTCTTAATTGAAATACGATTTGATTTTTAAAAGCTAAGTATTTTGAAATGCAAAAAAAAAAAAAAAAGTTGATTTATAAAACTTTGACTTCTATTACCAAAAAATCATCTGTAAAATGAGGTATGCCTATAAGCCTATTTCAGATAAAAGGGGTTAGGAGAGGGCAGGTTTCTAGTTTGGAGGACAGTGGGCAGAAGATCCATAGATCATGATCCCTCAAGGAGTCATTCTCCAGGTTTAGCTACGAAGCACCAGGTCTCTAAGTCTCCATTTGCAGTAAATGTCATTTTTGGCCCCCTACAGGCAGGATCAATTCAGTTCTGGGGCAGGGGGTACATGACAGG